>PITA01004238.1:0-126282 GCA_004023965.1 Spilogale gracilis
CCCTCCAATTTGTTTCTACCTTTTTGCCGATGTTCTTTGTCTCTCGTGGCGGTCCAGAAGTGGGAAATATCACATTTCAGGCTGGTTTCATGGGTGTTCACGGTGGTCTTGTAGTGGTTTTTTTGTTGGAATTCAGCTCTCTTCAGGGAACTCCCTGAAATGCGGTCACCTGGCCTTCTGCCATCTTGACCCTCTAGAAGAACTAATTTAAACAGAGTAACTGAGCTTCTGAGTCTCAGGTTCATCTCATTATTTTTTCCCCTCAAATAGTTTGGGAAATTCAGTGTAGGTCTTGTAGAAGTACTATAGTACAGTAGTAGCACAGTAGTGGTAATAGTAACCAAACCCAGTGTGCGAAAATGTGAATTAATAATCGTGGACTGATAGTTTTTTCTTACAAAGGCTACTGATGCCCTCTTGTTTGTTTGTATATTTATTGTTTTTGTATATATATTGTATTTTAAGCCTGAAATTTTTTTTAAAGATTTTATTTATTTGACAGAGAGAAACACAGCCAGAGGGGAAACACAAGCAGGGGGAGTGAGAGAGGGAGAAGCAGGCTTCCTGCCAAGCAGGGAGCCTGATGTGGGACTCGATCCCGGGTCTCCAGGATCATGACCTGAGCCGAAGGCAGTCGCTTAACCAACTGAGCCACCCAGGCGCCCCTCAGCCTGAAAATTTTGATTCCAGTTTCATTTTTAGCCTTTTCATTTTGGTAAAATACATATATCCAGTGATAAAATCGATCACTGTAACTGTAACCATTTTAATGTGTACAATTCGCTGGCATTAAGTGCGTTCATAATGCCATGCAACCATCCCCTCTATCTGGTTTTGGAAGTTTTTCATCACCCCAAATAGAAACCCTGTATGCATTATATAGTCACTTCCCATTCCTGCCTAATCCTTGGTCCCGGGAAACTATTCATCTGCTTTCTGTTTCCATGGATTTGCCTCTTCTGGACATTTCCTATAAATGGAATCATACAGTACATGACCTTTTGTGTTTGGCTTCTTTTGCTTAGCATAATGTTCTTGAGGTTCATCCATGCTGTTGCATGTATCAGCACTTTACTCTGTTTTATAGTTAAATAATATTTCATTGCATGGATATACCATATTTTGTTTATTCATTCATCTATTGATGGATACTTGGGTCATTTCACCTTTTGGCTAATGTGGATAAAGTTGTTATGAACATTCATGTACACATTGCTTTTTTTCCCTCACTTTTTAAAGTTTGCATTTCAGGACCCATTTATCATTTCTGAAAGGCTGCTTACCTATTGTGAACAAAGTGAAAAAAGGAGTTGCCAGACCGACTGGGTGTCAATTTCTATTGACTTATCTTCTGCATCTCTGAATCTGGCTTGAAGCTGCAGTTATATTTATACGCAAGAAATAGCAGTTCATTTTCAGTAGGCATCTACCTGGAAAACACCAGGTGCTTTAAACAAATTACAAAGAAGAAATCAAACTAACCAGATGATGTGGTCATTATAAGCTATCAGATGTATGGAGGAAAGTATGGATCTTATTCAGAAGGTAATCTACAAAAGAACGGTTGGCTCTGAGTCAAGTTACATCTGCTGAGCTTTTCACTTTCAAGAAACAACATTTAACAAATATATCTTGAGTGCTGCTAAGCCTTGATCTGTACATGAACAGAGCCCAGAGTCCAGTGAGGAAGTATAGATATTAATTAAGTAAATATACGTGAGTATTTACCAACAATCCTTGACGGCACTATGTAAGGAATATGAGTGTACATAACAGGGCTACCTGCTTTCTCCTGGAGGCTATGAGGCAGCCTTGCTGAGGAAGTGACTTTTGAGCTGTGGAAGATAGGCAAACAAGTATTGAGTACCTAATAGTTGCCGTCCTAAATGCTTTGGATTCAAGTGTTGTTAAGTAGCCTCTGTCTGCAAGATGTTCTGCTTTCTTGAGACTAGTTAAGTGAAATGTTGGCTAACTCGGTCAGTATAGACCCCTTTGGCTGGACTCCATTTATCGAACCAGGAGTTCTTAGGGGGTCTCTTGGGGATAGGCTCAGAGCAGCTGGAGTAATTTTGACACGAAAATTTTCAAACTGTTCAGTCGTGATTCAGGTCTCAGTTCTGATAGCCTCACAGGCAAAGAAAGTACCCAAGCTGAAGTAAGGGAATCAAAGAGGTGAACCATTGGTTCTGGCACTTTTTCTTGGGCAACTGTCCCTCTGGTACTTTTCACAACTAACCCCCCAGTCTCCACACAGTTGGACCCCACACCCTTATTCAGTGATCTGCTTCTCAAAGTGAAGTCAAGGATAATCGGGCAGGTAGTGCACAGAATTTCTGGTCGATGGAGACATCCTATCTTTGTAATGAAGCCTCATGCTGTGCACTACTCTGAGCAGAATAATGAGAAATGATTAGAATGATGAGAAACATAGACTGTTTGTTCAACAAAGAAATGGGGCCAATTAGAATGTCAGATAACTCCGGTTTGTGTTGTTTAAAATAGATCCGGGCTGAAATATACCATTCTCATGGAGTGGTACCTTTCTTTGACGATCAGTTTCTAAGTGACTTTTATGTCTCTCCGGAGCTGTTGGCATTTCAGGTCTTAACCTGGCTACTGAAGTGTTAGGGGCTCCTTTCATAGGAATGCCATTCTATGGGACAGGGTATCATTGACTTTTATTATCATATTATTTTGGACATTGGGAAGCATTTTTATTTTAGGGATGCATTTTAGATTTCAGAAAGATGTCTTCTGTAATATCCCCTCCAATGCGGTGCTAGGTCACCCAATATAGGACAAATCTCAATTTAAAGGATGAAGAAATTTAAGCAGTTATTTGATATATGAATGGTCTTATAGTGAGATTTCTCGAACTGGGAAGTCCTCAAGTACATATAAAATATGATTAAGTTAATAGCAATTTGTCTTACAAATATTCAAGAACCCCTTTACTGAGAATGAGGTTATTAAGAATGAATCATCATTTATATGTTCCCATTGTAGAATGTGATCAGAATTCCAGCAAAGGGTTTGCTGATTACCAGAATGAGGGCCACCGCAGAAGTGAGCGATTGTAGGTGGAAGGGCTTAGCTGACTTCTTGCAAAGAGCAGAGAGTAGGAAAAGAAAGTGTGAAAGCAGAGAGAAGAAAAAGTAGGGTAGGAGGGTGGAGTGGTGTGACTGAGAGCCAAATGACATCACCTTGGTGTCACTGGTCAGTTGCCTGGAGATTTGGGGGCCCCACAAGCTGGGCTAGAGGGAAAAGCCATTCCCTGTGGCCTCTGCCTGTTAAAATGGCTCTTGCATTGTGTGCTTTTTCCAGATGGGATAGTTCTGGCAGAATCCCTGTGGCCCCAGCCTGCTTGGAGATGCCTGGAGCTTTTTCAACAGAAGTAAATACTCTTTTCTCTGGTGGGGAGTAGTGAGGAACACAAAGGGATGCCAGGAAAGAGCACACATCTTGCTCAAGAAGGAATTTAGAGAAACAAAATCTGCAGAGATCAGGCAAGTGAATACTAGAATTGAAACAAGTGAACACAAGCAAAACCACTGCGTTTGGAGAAAAACTGGAAAGAAATAATAGAGGTGATGGATATTATGGTGATAGAATTTGGGATATTGGTTCTGTTTTTCCAGATTTTCTGTGATGTGCTTATGTTGTAAGTTTTTCATTTCAAGAGAAAGTAAGGTAATTCCTGTGTGTGTGTGTGTGTGTGTGTGTGTGTGTGTGTGTGTGTGAACTTGTAATCAGAGGCTCTGAGCTCAACCTCAGCTCTGTTACCAACTAGCCATGGAATTTGGGGCTAGCTATTTAATTGCCTTCCTGCTGTGGCTCCTTCATGTTGAGAACTGAAACCAATGAAAATTCCTGTTTCTGTGTTTAAACAATCCTGGGAGTGGGCATACTTTCCTGTCCCCATGTTATAAAATGCCACGAACAACCAAAAATAACTTAAGCTCCTTGCTCCAGGAAATAATAGTTCCTAGAAGCTGTGACTGTTAACCAATAAAACTAAAATAAATCACTAATAAACTCATAAAATAAAACTAGTAAAACGAAAAGAGCTTACCAACGAAGACAAACAGCTTACTCATAAAGACCTGTTCAAAACCCCCTTTTGTCACCGTGTCTACAATCCAGAGCTATTATGTCATAAACTAGTCCAATCTCAACCATTTTCCCACCTTGCAAAACCCGCCTTACCATCCCCCAGCTTGAGGCCCTAGAACTGTGGAAAGACCCTCTATAGTTTACTCCTTCGGAGACACTACTGAAACTGCTAAGACCATGTTCTCCCTTATAGCAGTGAGTCTGAGACCCTGCTTTGCTTGGTAACACTTTTTTGGGGGAAGCTTTTGAGGACTTGACAATATGTAAAAGACGAAGGTTAGACACTGTACTCTTGGAAACCCCTTTTATCTCCCACTTCCTTGGATTCATGCTGGTGACATTTTCTTTTTCTTGGCTCTCTTTCCTCCCTGGATTCAGCCACTTCTCCAATTTTTTTTGTCATGTTTAATTTTTTTTTCTTTTACCCTCTTAAACTTGAAACTGCATTCTAAGCTGGGCATTCCAGAGGAACACCCGCCGGCAGGTTTTAGTTACAATTAAGAAGTTGAAAAATTGATTGTAGTGACAGTTACAATTAAGAAGTTGGAAGGTGGTGACAGTGGGAATGTACTTAAAGCCACCACAGTGCACACCAAAGAATAGTTAAAATGATGAACTGTGTTATGTATGTTTTACTACAGTAGGAAAAAAAAAAGAAACAGAACCTTAAGGCAATTTCCTCCTTGCCATTGTCATGTAGGTAACATGGGATCCTGGGAAAGGGTGGCCAGAAACTCCTCCTCTTTCTAGATTAAATGACATACCAGAGATGCACCAGGTCCTGTGCCTGGAAGACAGTGAGGAAGTGCTCACTGTGTCCAACCTTCTTGGCCTTCCCCTTTTGAAAGAGTAGAAGAGGAAGCTTTATTATTCCTATTCAAAGTTTCTGGATTTCAAACCTACCCATATAAGGGAAGAGTGGGTAAATTTCCCAAACCTGGTTCAGGAATGTCTCAGTTCCATATTCCCTTTTACTTTGAACCCCGTTTTTGCACCAGTATATTGGGGGGGGGTGATGACAGAGTGGTAATGGCAGAATCAGTCGGGATATCTGAATATTGATTTTCTTTGGCAACAAAGCCATAAGGAATACATAGCTTATTTTACATATAAATATAAACCCGGTAATCCTGGGTTTTCTAGATCTTACCATCCAGGGTCTGTGACATAATTTGCTAGTCCAGTGCAAAATAAAAGGAACGGTCTTTTGTTCAAACAGCAAGGGAAAAGTGTTGTCAGAGACACAAAATCTTTTTCCTTTCCTCCATGATCTCTCTTTTGAGGGATGGTGCTTTTTATCTGCTATGTAATGTTTTTCTAAGTAAAGAGAAATTAAAAATTTAAATTATTAGCATGAATTTTTCCATTCATCTTCATATCAGGCAATGAGAGTTTTAAATGCAAATCTAAGAGCATTTAGCTCAGGTGGAATCATCATATTACACAATTTATATTTTGTAGCGTCTATGTATATATGTATCTCATTTGTATTGGAATGGCAGAAATGCTGCACAAAAGAAACTCAACCATTTTTATTTCCCTCCCTCCCTTTGGCTTACTGATGAGCAAGGAAGTCCTAAAAAAAAAAAAAGAAAAAAAAAGAAAAAAGAAAGGGTTGTCCTATTTTCCCTTTTCCTTCTATGATATCATTTTCTCTGTAAGTGGCTGGCTGATACAGAGAGGTCACATGAGTAAGAAAGGATATTATAGAGCTTCTTGGTCACTGTGTTTCTTAGAATGACATCACCTTCTTTCTGTGTTCGAGTAAACCCACTTACTCAGTTGTAGACATCACATACTTATACTCGCCTTGTCTCATGGCATTCCCATGCATCATGGGTATATTAGAATTCTGTGCTCATCACAAAAACTATACATAAATGGGCACCAGGGTGGCTCAGTTGGTTAAGCATCTGCCTTCTGCTCAGGTCATGGATCAAGTCCCATGTTTGGCTCCCTGCTCAGTGTGGGGTCTGCTTCTCCCTCTGCACCCCCCCCATGCACACACATGCTCTCTCTCCAAAAAATAAAATAAAATCTTTTTAAAAAACTGTACATAAATGGGGTGGCAAGACATCATGAATGCACATATTCTCATGCATATGCTCCACATTGGACTTCATCTATGAAACATACGTTTAAAGATAAAATTATTTAGAATTTTGAGATGGCAACAGTAGATATTAAACCAAATCCCAGGGCCCTTCCAAATGTGGGACACTGAGGGGCTACACAGCTTTGCATCTTCGTGAAGCAGCCCCGGACCCATAGTGGTATGACAGCGCATCCAAAAACAAAAACAAAAACAAAAACAAAAACAAAACACCAAAAAGACCACTAATTTGACTCTAAAAAATCTGTGAAAATCAACTTTGTTTTTACTGACAATTTCTTGAGACTACTAAGGAGAGGGTGTCAAAGCATATTACCAAGTAAAATTTCCCAAAGATCCTTTTTAAGTTTCTCTGTCATCAAATCTCTCCTGTTCCAGCTGCTGCATTGTCAGGCTCTAGGCTTATCCAGGATGAATGAGGGAGAGGGTGACCAGGCCTGGAAGCCACTTGCCTGGGGAGAACCAGCAGGGCTGGGTTGACAGATGCATTCCCCCCCCCCCACTTTAGCCGAATGGTTAACCCCTTGTTATTTTAATGAATGTATGTGACAGTTGAATTGATTTTTGTAAGTTTTGAGATACCAGGAAGGGAAAACATAACTTGTCAAATTATTTTAGGGCATGATGCATGCGGAAGTTGATCAGTGGCCCCAAGATGAGTGGTACCAGTGGGATTTGATTCCAGCTCTCTGTCTGGACTCTTTCCACTTGATATGCTGGTCCTCATAAAAGGGAAGAAGGCAACTATTAGGCACCTACCATGTGCTCAACATGTATAAGGTACTTTATGAAACCACTATGTGATGGAGGTGTTTTCCTGATTGGGGACTGAGGATCAGTGAAACTAAGTATCTTGCCCAAGGTCACAGGGCAAGTAAGTGACAACGCCAGCACCCTGAAGGTTCATGTCTGAGTCCCAAATTCACGGTATCTCCTCAATGTGCACAGGGCTAGGGGAGAACTAAGTCCTCCTCACTTCCTTTTCATTAGTCTTTCCAGAATACCAGGCTGCTTCCATCATGAAATCCATATTGTTTGATCGATAGATTGGTAAACTCTTAAGGGCTGTTCTTTGCTGGTCCAGGGATATAGGGCTTGACATGGGGGAAGGAAGAACAATTCCACCCATTGCCTCTTTGATTCACTTTCTGAACATGGAAGCCCCTTCTTCAGCCTTTGTTGAGTTTTCTCCACTATGGCCCTCCCCAAAACACTTGTTGGGGCTGGTGGGGCATGAAGGGATATTTCTTCAAACATGTTCAGTGACCTGTCACCACAAGGATTTGTGAGTTAGTTCAGTGGAAAGAGTTTGAATTTGCACGGGATTTTAATTTCAGCAGCTGACACTTAACCCAGATAGGTTAGAATTTTAGTGCTTATAGCCAAAGGCTATCAGAAAATTTCTGGAACAAAAATTTAGTTCAGATGCCTTCTTCAGAGTGAATCATGAAAGAAAAAACAAAGCAGTATTCCTTCTAGTTCGCAAGCATAATAATTAATCACTTAATCTATAATGGTCTATAAACTTGTTGTGGGAGGTATACTTTTATTTCTTCATGCCTGGAGGGATGAACGAGGTGTGAGGAAGGGAGGAGGAAGAGAACTCTTCTGGAAGCACCAGTGAGATCTTTGGGGGTAAAAGCATTCGTGGCCCTCAGCCTCTGGGATTTGTCCCAGCACTTTAGATTTTGTATTGGCCGGTGGCTCTCAACTGCCTAGAGTGGGAAATTTGTCCCAAATGCTATCTCCCTTGGAGGAAAAGGTGGTCCTGCTGGGAGGGTCAGTGGAGGGAGGGAAAATCCAGCCCGAGGATCCTCCTTCAGATGGCTGGGCTCTGAGGAAGAATGGCAAGCAGGAGACTCCGTGGAGAGTGAGAAGGGGATGGTGTTTCAGGTTCTCTCTCTCTTTTTGCATCCCTGGGTGACCATACTGGGCTGTTCGCATTCCTAGGCACAGCCAGTGAGTGGCCTGCTGACCTTTAAGTGGAAGCGTCTGTGAGCGGTGCCTACAGGTTTTCTCTGCCTGAAGGCACCAGGAGCAGGCCAGAAATGCTAGAAAGCCAATTCTTCCATGCCTCTTCCCCGCCCCCCAGCGACCCTCTGCAGCAGCTCATGATGTTGGCTTGGTAGATAAACACCCCAGCTTCCCAGTCCCTTGACAGAAAAAACTCCAAGGTGTGGTCCATCCGATGTCCCGGAGTTTCCCCCACAGGATCGAGATCCAGAACCTACCTTCCCTTCTCATCTCACTTCTCCCTCCCTGCTGGTGCTTCTCCAATCGCCTCCCAAATTAAAGGCTCCCACTTGAAGTCTTGTCCTGAGGGTTGGCTTCTGGGGGAGTCAAGCATTAAGACAGACTCTTTGTAGCCAAAGTGACAAAAAGCTGGAGCGTATCTTCATGCTCCAGGTGTGACTGAGGGTTTCGGTGCTGCCCCAAGGAAAGCAGTGCCTCTCCTTCAGCAGGGAGTTCCAGCCAGGCTGTTTCCTGTGGCTAGTCGGTCAGGTAAAGACAAAGCTGCCTGGAGTTCAGAGGAAGTGCTCAGTGCCTTTGCTGTTCTGTGAAGTCTCAGTTGTGCTTTCAGATTCATTATGGGGTGCTGTGAGAGAATAAAGATGGCAAATCTCAGCCTCTACCTTCTAGTGGTTTATAATCCTGACAGGTAGAATGAAGCAGGTGTTCCAATAATCCCCATACATGGGAGAAAGGAAGAGAAGAAACAAGGCTCCTTCATGATTTGAGTGTTGACCACCAAGGGCTTCTTTAGGCATCTGAGCTGTTAACTTGAGGCAGTTGGAAATGAAGGGGGACAAAGGCTGCTTCCAATAAATGGCACTGTGGTGGAAAAAGCACCTTATTCATTGTCGACAATGACAAAGCCAACAGTGGTTCGGATTCGGTAGACCCATATAAAATTGTTGCTAATGGCTGAGTGGCAGAACTGGAGATTGAGAAATCCATCCCTGGAGCTTATATTCAAAAGGAGCCACTTTCCTGGAGGTGAGTTGATGAAAGAAAGCTGTATTATTTTTAATTATGGTTATTACTCATAACACAATTTTGAATTTGTGTAGTACCTTTCTTCTGAGGAGCTTGAGGCATTTCACATATATTATCTCATTTATCTTTTATAACATCCCAGTGGGAATATGTATTATTAAGTTTCGATTGCCATGGGACTGAATTCGTGCAAATTCTTTTTCCTGGGAACGAATGGAGCTACATCATTATAGAAGCAGATGTTGGCTGGAAGTCACCCACAACTTGCTACTGAATGCAAGTTAATTATAACAGCTCAGTGCTCTGACTTTCCTTTAGGAAACCATTTTGCCTCTCTCTGCCTCAGTTTATAGGAAAATGAAGGAGCCTAGCTAAGCAGCTTAGTTGATGTAAAAATCAATCCATAACCACAAAAAGGAAAAAAAAAGGTAGATAGACCTCATGCATAGTTAATTAACACATATGGAGTTTGCTAGTTACAGCTAAATATTGACATAATATTTTCTCTTTTTTGACATAATATTTTCAGTAGAAGAGGTTATATATGAATTTTCTCTGCCACCCACTATTAAGTGGGGAGATCTCCACTTAACTAAAACCACCTGGTTTTGGTCTTAGTTGAAAGGTAAATTTCTTTGTCAGGTTTGGGAACACTGTGTCCAATCACTATTGAATAATAGTGTTTAAATCCCATTTCTACTGCACCCAAGAGGAAAATTTAGATATGGTTTTTCTCATTAACTGGAAACACTACAAAGTTCATCCATGACTTGTTCTTCATAAATTATTCTCTAGCAAAGTTTGCCAGAAAAAGTCAAAAGAAAAATTCTTCTTCTGAGTCATATCTGAGACGTAGCAGGTCTCGGAGAAGCTTTACAGATCTCTCAGAAGGATGGTCATCCCTATGCATGAGGCTATCCGGGCTTGAAATGGGGTACCTGTGTTGGCTGGGGAGGAGAATCACCCCTTCCTTTCCCGGCAGTCTGTGTGTCTCTCTGGCTTCCGGTCAGTATTAGAACCTCCAGGATATTGGTAATGTTTACCACTCATTAAGCATGCCAAAAGGAACTTTTCACTCAAACAGTCTTAAAAAAAAAAAAACAACCAAAAAAGCTGGGTCAAGAGAAGCCTTTTAACCCTAAAATCTTGTCAGGCTTTATAGTCTGAAGTGAATGCCACCATTTGGAGAATTTCATTGTTGTATTTCAATCTGTGGAAGGTTCCATAGTATTTGCAAATCCATCTGATATTCAAATAGCTTGCCAAACAAAGGAAAAACTACCTCTATGAGATACAGCAGAGGAATCTCTGCTCCTTCAGAGCACCTATGGCTGTCCTGGTGCCTGTCTGGACAGGGTTAGGTTCTTTGGCTCATCTCAGTTTTACCACGTTCTTCCATGTTTCATTAATGGAGGTGACTAGCTTCCCCTTTCCTTCTGGGGCTCATGCTGGATTTGGTCAGAAAATTCTCCAGTGATCATACTAGACCTCTTACTAGGCTTTAAATAGATAACTTTATAAGCTTCATATTTTCTTTTTCACTAATCTTCCAGTCGCCTATAAAAATGATTAAACGAATCTGCCCTCTTTCGGTTCTTTTGATTCGACAAAGCTGTCTCCTGTTTATAAATTCCTTTCAGTAATCTAATCCATCTGGCCATCCCTTCTGGCCTCTGGACTCCCAACAGCTACCAAAACTGTAAATAAAGGGCCCCTGGATACTTAAACAATCCGTTTCTGCTGTCAAGAAACATGTGCTTTATACAAACCATGAAAATGGAGCATAAGGAAAAGTAGGTGAGGGAAAAAGGAAGAAGAGCAAGTATGTCAGCACTTGGAACATAGTAGGTATGCTCTCAATACTTAGTGAGTGCAACGTAGATTAAAATACGATTGGCTACATTAGTCAGGCCTTTCTTTGGCCTTCTGTTGCCAGGAGCAAGGATTGGGAGCTACCTAGAATTGGTGGTAAATGGGTCAAGAGGGCCTAGGAAACATTTGTAGGCTGATATGTTTGGGGAACTTTGTTTTCACAGGTGGCAAAGACTATCTACTTGTTATTTCTTGGTTTCTTAAAGCACACTTGACAGTCCCAAGAGCTGCCTGAGAGCCCACTGTGCCTGGGGTATGGTGCACGCTCCAGTGAGATCATGAGCAAGAGATAGGACCCAGGGATTTTATGTCTGAAAGGGACATGATATCATATAATGGCACACATAAACAATGACAACCACATTTGGGCTACGTAAGTAGTACGTTGGGAACATTTTTAGAGAATGGAAAACATTAAGGAAGGCAGTCTGTCATTTGAAAATTGTGGGCCTTCTTACCTGTTTGGAGGTCTAAGAGTCATGGTAGAGGTAAGCACACCATACTCTGCAAGCACAAAAAGGGGGAACTGGGTCCCAGTGGCAAGGTTCAGGGAAGGCTTCCTGGAGGAGAAATAGCCTGACTATGGTCTTGAAGGGTGCACTGGAGTTAGACAGGCCCAGAATAGAAGTAAAGAATGATCTAGGCAGGAAATCTAACATGAAGCCAGCCCACAGAGACCTCTACATAGGAAGATCCTGCTATTTCCATTTTACCACAGGGTGGGAGAGGAAGTTGAGTCATGGAGGGCCCCATATTTTTTCATTCTTTCACCCAATCCGTCATTTATTCAACAAATATTTGCTGAGTATCTGCAGTGTGCCAACTGGTGTTAGAGGCATTCTGGTTATCTCAGTGAACAAGACAGACTAGATTCACTTCTTTTTTAAAAAAAATTATTTATTTTTATTGTCATTTAAAATTTTTTTCCAGTGTTCCAAGATTCATTCCCCATTCCCCACACCCAGGGCTCCATGAAATAGGTGCCCTCAATACCCACCACCAGGCTCTCCCATCCCCCCAACCCCTCCCTCCAAGTCCCTCAGTTTGTTTCTGTGTCCAAACTCTCTTGTTTTGTTTCTCTCCCTGAATTACCCTACTTCCCATTTACTTTCCTTCTCCTACTGTCTTCCATATTACCCCTTATGCACCACACGTAAGTGAAACCATGTGATACTTGACTTTCTCTACTTGGCTTATTTCACTCAGCATAATCTCTTCCAATCACGTCCATGTTGCTACAAAAGTTGGATATTCATCCTTTCTGATGGAGGCATAGTATTCCATTGTATATATGGACCACATCTTCTTTATCCATTCATCTGTCGAAGGGCACCTTGGCTCTTTCCACAGTTTGGCGATTGTGGCCATTGCTGCAATGAACATTGGGGTACATATGGCCCTTCTTTTCACTACATCTGTATCTTTGGGGTAAATGCCCAGTAATGCAATTGCAGGGTCATAGGGTAGTTCTATTTTTAATTTTTTAAGGAATCTCCACACTGTTTTCCAAAGCGGCTGCACCAGCTTGCATTTCCACCAACAGTGTAAGAGAGTTCCCCTTTCTCCACAGCCTCTCCAATACTTGTTGTTTCCTGACTTGTTAGTTTTGGCCATTCTGACTGGTGTAAGGTGGTATCTCAATGTGGTTTTGATTTGAATTTCCCTGATAGCTAGTGACGCTGAACATTTTTTCATGTGTCTGTTAGCCATTTTATATCTTCTACGGAGAAGTGCCTCTTCATGTCTCTTGCCCATTTTTTGATGTGTTCATCTTCTTTTTGGATGTTGAGTTTGAGTAGTTCTTTATAGATCATGGATAGCAGCCCTTTGTCTGTAGTGTCATTTGCAAATATCTTCTCCCATTCTGTGGGTTGCCTCTTTGTTTTGTTGACGGTTTTCTTTGCTGTACAGAAGCTTTTTATTTTGATGAAGTCCCAGAAGTTCATTTTCGCTTTTGTCTCCTTTGCCTTTGGAGATGTGTCTTGAAAGAAGTTGCTGTGGCCGATGTCAAAGAGGTTACTGCCTATGTTCTTTTCCAGGATTTTGATGGATTCCTGCCTCACATTGAGGTCTTTCATCCATTTCGAGTTTGCCTTTGTGTGTAGTGTAAGAGAATGGTCTAGTTTCATTCTTCTATACGTAGCTGTCCAATTTTCCCAGCACCATTTATTGAAGAGACTGCCTTTTTTCCGCTGGATATTTTTTCCTGCTTTGTCGAAGATGATTTGCCCATAGATTTGTGGGTCCATATCTGGACTCTCTACTCTGTTCCATTGGTCTATTTCTCTGTTTTTGTGCCAGTACCATGCTGTCTTGGTAATCACAGCTTTGTAATAAAGCCTGAAGTCAGGTAACGAGATGCCCCCAGCTTTGCTTTTCTTCTTCAGCAATTCCTTAGCGATTCGGGGTCTTTTGGTTCCATATAAATTTTAGGATTGTTTGTTCCAATGCTTTGAAGAATGTTGGTGGAATTTTGATTGGAATGGCATTGAAAGTGTAGATTGCACTGGGCAGTATAGACATTTTGACAATGTTTATTCTTCTGATCCATGAGCATGGAATGGTCTTCCATCTTTTTGTGTCTTCTTCAATTGCTTTCATGAGTGTTCTGTAGTTCCTCGAGTACAGATCCTTGACTTCTTTGGTTAGGTTTATTCCTAAGTATCTTATGGTTTTTGGTGCTATAGTAAACAGAATCAATTCTCTGATTTCCCTTTCTATTTTTTCATTGTTCGTGTATAAGAATGCAACTGATTTCTCTGCATTGATTTTTAATCCTGCCACATTACCAAATTGTTGTATGAGTTCTAGTAGTTTGGGGTTAGAGTCTTTTGGGTTTTCCACATAGAATATCATGTCATCTGCAAAGAGAGAAAGTTTGACTTCTTCTTTGCCAAGCTGGATACCTTTTATTTCTTTCTGTTGTCTGATTGTTGTTGCTAGGACTTCTAACACTATGTTGAATAGTAGTGGTGAGAGTGGGCATCCTTGTCTTGTTCCTAATCTCAGAGGAAAGGCTATCAGTTTTTCCCCATTGAGAATGATATTTGCTGTGGGTTTTTCGTAGATACACTTTATGAGGTTGAGAAATGTTCCCTCTATCCCTATACTTTGAAGAGTTTTGATCAGGAACGGATGTTGTATTTTGTCAAAAGGCTTTTCTGCATCAATTGAGAGTACCATGTGGTTCTTCTCTCTTCTCTTATTGATTTGTTCTATCACGTTGATTGTTTTGTGAGTGTTGAACCACCCTTGCATCCCTGGGATAAAATGCACCTGGTCATGGTGGATAATCTTTTTAATGTATTGTTGGATCCTGTTGGCAAGGATCTTGTTGAGAATCGTTGCATCCATATTCATCAGCGATATTCGTCTGAAGTTCTTCTTTTTGATGGGGTCTTTTTCTGGTTTGGGGATTAGAGTAATGCTGACTTCATAGAAAAAGTCTGGAAGTTTTTCTTCCGTTTCTATTTTTTGAAAGAGCTTCAGGAGAATAGGTGTTATTTCTTCTTTGAATGTTTGGTAGAATTCCCCAGGGAATCTGTCTGGTCCTGGACTCTTGTTTTTGGGGAGGTTTTTGATCACTGCTTTAATCTCATTACTAGATATAGATCTATTCAAATTGTCAATGTCTTCCTGTTTCAGTATTGGAAGTTTATAGGTTTCCAGGAATGTATCCATCTCTTCTAAGTTGTTAAGCATATTGACATATAATTGTTGATAGTAATTTCTGATGATTGTTTCTATTTCCTTGGTGTTAGTCGTGATCTCTCCCCTTTCATTCATAATTTTATTAATGTGGGTCTTCTCCCTTTTATTTTGGATTAGTTTGGCCAGTGGTTTATCAATCTTATTGATTCTTTCAAAGAACCAGCTTCTAGTTTTATTGATGCGTTCTACTGTATCTCTAGTTTGTTTCATTCATCTGTGCTCTAATCCTAATTATTTCCCATCTTGTGTGGAGGGTTGGTTTAATTTTTTGTTGATTTTCCAGTTCTTTAAGGTGTAATGAGAGTTGGTGTATTCAAGATTTTTCAATTTTTTTGAGTGAGGCTTGTATGGCTATGAATTTCCCCCTTAGGACTGCCTTTGCTGTATCCCATAGGTTTTGGATCTATGTATCTTCATTCTCATTGGTTTCCATGAAGTGTTTCAGTTCTTCTTTGATTTCCTGGTTGATCCACAGATTCTTTAGCAGGATCATCTTTAGCGTCCAAGTGTTTGATTTTCTTCTGAACTGTTTATGGTGCTTGAGTTCCAGTTTCACGGCATTGTGGTCAGAGAATATGCAGGGAATAATTTCAATCTTCTGGTATCGGTTGAGCCCTGATTTGTGACCTAGTATGTGGTCTATTCTGGAGAAAGTTCCATGTGCCCTCGAGAAGAATGTGTATTCTGCTATTTTAGGGTGGAATGTTCTGAATATATCTATGAGATCCATCTGGTCCAATGTGTCATTCAAGGCTCTTGTTTCTTTGTTGATTTTCTGTTTAGATAATCTGTCCATTGCTGAGAGTAGTGTGTTAAGATCTCCTACAATTAATGTATTCGTATCAATATGATTCTTTTTTTGCTTAACAGTTGGCTTATGTAGTTGGCTGCTCCCATGTTGGGGGCATAAATATTTACAATTGTTAGATCTTCTTGATGTATAGACCTTTTGAGAATCATGTAGTGTCCTTTTGTGTGTCTGACTACAGTCTTTAGATTAAAATCCAATTTGTCTTATATGAGAATCATTACCCTGGCTTTCTTTTGGGGTCTGTTGGCATGTAAGATGGTCCGCCATCCCCTCACTTTCAATCTGGAAGTGTCTTTAGATTCAAGATGAGTCTCTTGTAAACGGCATATGGGTGGCTCCTGTTGTTTTATCCAGTCTGAAACCCTGTGCCTTTTTATTGGAGCATTTAGGCCATTCACATTGAGAGTGATTATTGATAGATACGTTTGTATTGACATCATGTTGCCTGTGAAGTTCATGTTTCTATAGATTACCTCTATAAATTTCTGTTCTGTGTCACTCTTGGGTTTGTTTCTCTTTTATAGAACCCCTCTTAGTATTTCTTGTAGTGCTGGCTTGGTGGTTGCATAATCTTTTAGACTTTGGTGGTCCTGGAAGCTCTTTATTTCTCCTTCCATTCTGAAAGTCAACCTTGCTGGATACATTATCCTTGGTTGCATATTTTTATCATGTAATTTCCTGAATATGTCTTGCCAGCCCTTGCTGGCTTGCCAGGTTTCTGTGGAAAGGTCTGACGTTATTCTGATGGTCCTCCCACTATAGGTGAGGGATTGCTTCCCCCTAGCTGCCCTTAAGACATATTCTTTGGTTTTATGATTCATGAATTTAACAATTATGTGCCTGGATGTTTTCTGACCTCACTGATCTTGGGGGGTGTCCTCTCTGCCTCTAGGACATGAACATTTTTTTCATTCCCCATATTTGGGAAATTTTCATCCATGATTTGTTCAACAATATCTTCTAGGCTTCTCTCTCTCTCAACTCTTCGGGGATTCCAATAATTCTGGTATTGGAGCATTTCATGGCATCATTTATTTCCCTTATTCTGTTTTCCTGGGATTTTAGCTGTTTGCTCCAAGACTTCTCTTGCTCCTCCTTCTTAATCCATCTGTCTTCTAAATCACTGATATGATCTTCAGCTTCACTTACTCTAGCTGTTAGCATATTTAAATTAGATTGCATCTCATTAATAGCTTTTCTAACCTTAGCTTTTACTTCTGTTGTTATGGCTTCCATTTTCAGACTAATGTTCTTTTCCAAATTAGCCATTGCTTAGACGATTGCTGCCCTGAATTCCATTTCTGTCATATTGTTTATGTTTATTTCCAGTAATTCTGTGACCAGGGTTGCAGTCTCAGGGTTCTTCTGTTGGATGTTCCTCCTCCGAGTCATTGTGGTGAGGAGTGGTTCGGGGGGCTGTATAGCTAAATATATCAGCCACTATCCAGGTGAATTGGTCGCTGGAAGGTTTTAGAGCAATCAGAATTCACCACCGAAAAGGAAGAAGAAAGAAAAAAGAAAACGGAAGAAAGGAAGCAAGAAAAGAAACCCCTGCCAGAGTAGGGCCCAGTGGTAGGATTTATATGGTACAAAACTACTACAGGGTAAAGAAAAGGGCTATCAAGGGTAAATGAAGAGATCAAAAAGCGAAGCCCAGCCTGGATTACCCTCAAGACCAGTATTTATATAATACAAAAGCAAAAACAATTACACAGAAACACTGACAGACTAGAGTGGGAAGGTGAAGGCAGACACTCCTTGTGGGCAAGGAAAGTGTTTCATATCCTCCTGAGTTTGTCTTGTTATTATTGTTGGAGGAGCCCACTTTCTAAAGATATAGGGAGATTAGAACTGGTTGTATATAGGGGTAGTATTGAATAGGGATGTAGGATTACCTTGATGCTTATAACTATATGTATATATAAAAGAAAAAATAAAGAAAAGAAGAGAGAAGAAAGGGAAAAACAGATAAAACAAACAAGGAAACAAGAGGCAATAATAGCAACAGAAAATACAGGAATGTGTTTGAAAAAATTTCAAGGTAAAAAATTGTTATGGAGTGTTGTATTGAGTATCACGTTGTGATAAAAAGTGGGTAAAAATTAAAAGAACAAAAACCGTGAGAATGCATTTTTAAGTTTAAAATGGAAACTCTAAAAGTAAAAATAGAAAAAAGTTAAAAAAAAAAGCAAATAAGGTGAAAAACTTTATCAGTAAAGTGTACAGCTTTTGGGGCAGTACCAGGAGTTTAATAAATTGCCTTTCCCCCTGATGTTGGGGTTTTACAGTTTGAGTGTTGTCCTCTTGTGCTTCTGGCTTGCCTTCTGGGGGCGGGGCCTGCCACGCTATTTTCAGTTCCTTCTACCTGGGCCTGGTCTCTCCACCCCCTTGTTAGAGACTGGTCTCCATGGTAACCAGGTTGTCAGGGTACAGTTCTCTGGGGGGGGTCGTTCTTTTACAGCCTTTTTCTGCTGCTAAGGAAGTCAGGTCGGAGGAAGATGTCTGCGCCCAGACCTCCTTCCCAGAGAGAGCCCCTACACAGAGAGAGGCCCGGCATGGCCTCCCCCTTGGCAGCCTGTCACAGCCGGGCAGGCGCAAATGCTGGATTGATTTCTGTCCAAAGCCCCCTCTTCTCATTTCACTCCTGCACCTCAGAACTGCAACTGATTTTGGGTCACGTGACCTTGTCTCTGCCCCAGGAGGCTGTGTGTCCCCCAGGCAGGAGTGACTGAGGTCCCAAAGCCCCGCATTTCCCATGCAAGTCTGCAAAATTGCCTTCCCTGGGGGGTCCATGCTTGGCCCACGGGGTAGATAGAAGTGGGAGAGAAAAGCAGCAGAGGAAAGGGGGGGGAAGAAAGCTGCGGAAAAATAGACTCCACGCCGCTTGTTTCGCCGAGTTCCTTCACGTCACACAGGGCACTCTTTCTCTCTGCGTATCCCCGCTCCTCCGGTTTCAGTGGAGGAAAGATAGATTCCGCACTGCCGGCCTCTCCAAGTACCCTCCAGCCGTGGAGCACTTCCTCTCCCTGTGGATCCCAGTCTCCCCGCTGCAGCGGTGGAAAAACCGACTCTGTGCCACTGACTCTGCTGCGTTCCCAGTTCTGCCTCGTTCCCAGTTCTGCCTCGCCCTGAATCAGACCATAATCTGCTGTTGTTCCAAAAACACAAAGCACTTTCGTGCTGGGGTATTTGCTTCCAATGTTTTGGCTCTGCGGGCTTCCTCCCCCATGCCCCTTGTCTCTGGGAGTAACCCTCCGATTGCTCTCACCTGTTTCTACCTTTTTTGCCGATGGTCCTTGTCCCCCATGATGATCCAGAAGCGCAAAATATCACATTTCAGGCTGATTTCATGGGTGCTCAGTGTTCCTGTAGTGTTTTTTGCAGGAATTGACCTCACTTCAGGGGACTCCCCGAAATGTGGTCACCTGGCTTTCTGCCATCTTCAGAAGCCCTAGATTCACTTCTCAAGGAGTTCACGTTCTCGGAACAGAAGGTCTTGTAGACCTTACTAAGTCACCTATGGCATAGGCATTGGGAAGTCATTTGAGGGTTTGAAGAAGCTGAATGGCATGGTCAGATTTCTGTTTCTCAGAAAGATCATGCTAGTAAAAACAGATCAAAGTGTGACTACAGATACTTAGGCGGCTATAATCAGAGTCGTTATAACAATACTGGTGGAATTTTTGATGACTGGCTTATTTGAGTACAAGAGACATTTGGGTTAACATAAGAAAGAACTTACTGATGATGAAATGTTGAAATATGGAAGGGTTTGTCATTCTACTTCTAGAATTATTCACAAAAAGAATATCCATTCTTTTTCTCTGAAAAAAAAAATGAAGAAAATGTCTTGAATGTTTCTATTGTTCTCCTAACTAAAGAGAGAAGGTTTAAAGGCTTAATGGATGACCTTTTAGACTTTTTTATGGCTTTATTACTTTATGATTTATGAAGTGAAAATAACTACAGCATAAACTGTACTTAAGACTGAGAGTAAGGATATCATCAAAGGTCTGCAGGCCTCGTTGGGGTAGGAGGTTTAATTTTTTTTTTCTATTTTATGGAGAAACTATATCTTGAGAACTCATCACAGGGTAGCTGGCCCATGGAAGTCCTCGGTATGTATTATTTCTAGTCATCATCTCTTCCCCCTCCTCCTCCTTCTTCTTCCTCCTTCTTCCTCTTTTTCTTCTTCTTTATCTCCTTCTCCCCTCCTTCCTCTCCTCCTCCTTCTTCCTCTTCTCCTCCATCCTCCTCCTCTTCCTTCCATCACACTGTTTGATTTGTCCTTGAGGGATGATATTCTGTTTACCATAGTATTGTGCATGCTTTAGTTGAATGGAGGTTAGGAATGTCTGCTAAATAGGCCTCATTTTTATTCACATGGATGACTATATCATTTTTTCTAATTATTCCATCCTGCTTCTCCTATAATTATATATGCTTACCTTTTGCCAGGTAACCTTACCATGGTTCCCTAAGGGGGACTATATTTCCCCATCCCATTTTCAGGTTTTACCGCATGACTTGTTTTGGCCAATGAAATATGAGTAGAAACTTTAAGTGCATCTGCCAGTTCTCTTACTCTTTCTTCTCTGTCCAAGATAGAGCCTGCTCCTTCTTTCTGGGTTCTTGAATGAAAACAGAGAGCTGGAGCTGACCTATGGCAGACATAAAATATGGAGTGAGAAATACCTTTTGTTGTTGTAAGTCACTAAGATCTTCAGGTTATTTGTTATTGCAGCATAACATAACAAAACTTGCCTGATATAGGTAATCAATAGATGTTGAACTCAATTACAATAAAAGATAGTGACAAGGAAAATCTCTTTATTTTTACAGATTTTCAAGGTTTGTGCCAAATAATGTTTATTGCAATGAAATTCCAGTTTCTCGCAACCCTAGATTTAGAACATTCCTTGGTGTTCACTTGTTGAACCATAAATTGTGGTCTTTATTGGCATCAAGGAGCCTACCCTACAAAAAGATTTGATGGGGTTAATGGTTTTGCGGTTTTCTTCACCTTTATTGAGGCATAACTGACAAAACTGTAAGATATTTAAAACATACAACATGATGATTTGATATACATATATATTGTTCATGGAATCTCCCCACTGAGTTAACTCATTCATCACTTATCATATATATGTTATATATAATAGGTGATATGTAACAGAAAATACATATAGTTAACGAGAACATTTAAGTTCTACTTTTTTTTAAGATTTTATTTATTTGACAGAGAGAAACAGAGCCAGAGAGGGAACACAAGCAGGGGGAGTGAAAGAGGGAGAACCAGGCTTCTCGCAGAGCAGGGAGCCAGAAGTGGGACTGGATCCCGGGTCTCCGGGATCATGACCTGAGCTAAAGGCAGTTGCTTAACCAACTGAGCCACCCAGGCGCCCCCAAGTTCTACTCTTTTAGAAAATTTCAATTATACCATACAGTTATTAACAATTGTCAGCATCTTATATGTTAGATCCTCAGAACTTACTCATCTTGTATGTCTGTATGCTCTTATCAATCTGTCCCTATTCTCCCACCTCCCCCCTGCTCTGTAGTCCTCAGCAACCACTTTTCTACTAGCAGTTTCTATGAATTGACTTAAAAATTTTTTGAAATATTTTATTTATTTATTTGACAGAGAGAGATCACAAATAGGCAGAGAGGCAGGCAAAGAAAGAGGGGGAAGCAGGCTCCCTGCTGAGCCCAATGTGGGACTCGATCTAACGACCCTGAGATCATGACTTGAGCCAAAGGCAGAGGCTTAACCCTCTCAGCCAGCCAGGTGCCCCCAATTTTTTTTTAAGATTTCACGCATAAGTGATATGATGCAGTATTTGTCTTTCTCTGGCTTATTTTATTTAGCATAATGCCCTCCAGATTCATCCATGTTATTGCATATGACAGGATTTCCTTCTTTTCTGAGGCTGAATAATATTTCATTGTAGATATTCACCATATTTTTTAAATTTACTCATCCAGTGACAGACACTTAGGTTGTTGCCAGCATTTGTCATCTCTAGTCCTTTTTATAATAGCCATCCCAACAGGTGTGAGGTGATACCTCATTGTGATTTGCATTCCCCTGATGATTAGTGATTTTGAGCACCTTTTCATGTAGCTATTGGTCACTTGTATTTCTTCTTCAGGAAAATGTCTTTTGCCCATTTTAAAAGTGGGTTATTTCTTCTTTTGCTATTGACTTGTATGAATTCCTTGCATATTTTGGATATCGACTCTGTGTTGGATACGTGATCTGGCAATATTTTCTCCCATTTGGTAGGTTGCCTTTTCCTTTTTTTTATGGTTTCTCTTTGCTGAGTAGAAACTTTTCAGTTTGAGGTAGTCCCACTTGCTTATTTTTTCTTTTGTTGCCAAATCTAAAAAATGATTTCTAAAGACAGATGTCAAGGAGATAACCCTCTGTTTTCTTCTAAGAGTTTTATGACTTCAGGTTCAAGTCTTTAATCCATTTTAGTTGATTTTTGTGAATGGGGTAAGATAGGGGTCCAGTATGATTTTTTTTTTGCATGAGGCTGTCCAGTTTTCCCAGTACTATTTATAATTTTCTGATTATTTTTCTAATTAAAAATTTTTATTTTTGAACTATAGTTGACATACAATGTTTTATTAGTTTCAGGTGTGTGCAAAATAGTGATTTGACAATTCTATACATTACTCAGTACTCACTACAACAAGTGTGGCCACCATCTGCCCCATACAACATTATGACAATATTATTGAATATATTCCCTATTCTGGACTTTTCATCTCATTGGGACTTATTTATTTTATAACTGGAAATTTGTACCTCTTAACCCTTTTCACATTTTGCCCATTTCCCCACCCCCCTTGCCCTCTGGAAGTTTTTTTGTTCAGTTTGTTCTCTGTATTTACCAGCCTGTTTTTATTTTTCATTTATTTGTTTTGTTTTTTAAATTCCACATATAAATGAAATCATATTCATCTTTCTCTGTCTGACTTATTTCATTTAGCATAATACCTTCTCGGTCTATCCATGCATGGATGGACCAACACCATTTATTGAAGAGACTGTCCTTTCCTCATTGTGTATTCTTGGCTCCTTTGTTGTAAATTAATGGACCCTAACATGCATAGGTTTATTTCTGGGCCCTCTGTCCTGGTCTATTGATTTGTGTGTCTATTTTTATTCTAATACCATACTGTTTTGAATACTACAGCTTTGTAATATAGTTTGAAATAAAGAAGTATGATGCCTTCAGCTTTGTTCTTTCTCAAGATTGCTTTGGCTATTCATGGTCTTTTGTGGTTCCATACAAAGTGCTGCTGTGTTTTAACACATCATTAAGCACTGAATTCTGTTGAGTGTGAGCTAGTGGCCCTTAGTACCAATCTGAATTTCCTATCGTATTTAGAAGTGGAATAAAAGTAGCAATATATTTTTTCAGCTTCTTAAATAGCCAAAGATCAAAGATGACATTCACTTGATTTAATGATCTTCTGGTTTCTAAGTCCTTTGACTTGTGAATGCATTTACTTTTTGAAGTTGAAGATAATTGACTGAGTTTTTTTAAATGAGTCGACCTCCCTACTCTCATAGTATGACATTATTAGGAATGTGTTACTATTAGAACACTCCTTGGTATTTCAGTCTGCTTCTTCTCAGGCTTCCGTTTTGCAAGGGCCACTTCCTCACTCTGAGCAGCTTCTCTTTCTAGTCTCCCTTCTCTCCTACCTTAGGATGCTTCACTCTCTATGCTGAACAAGCCAGAGGGATCCTTTAATGAGGGAAAAATGCATATAAAGGTAAAATCTCCATTTTTCCTTTTAAAAAATTGTGAATGAATGTTGAATTGTCTCAGCGAATGATATGATTATGCCCCAGGGATTTATGCGGTGTGATACAATTGGCTGTCTGAGGAAGGAAGGAAAGCTGAGCTGTGAGAGGAGTACTCTCTGTTACCCTTCATTCTAATTCAAGGGGACCCATGATAGGCTACTCACCCAGCCTATCCACTGCTATTAGCTATAAGAGAGAGAAGCTGAATTCAAACCAGCTTAAACTACGTATACATGGACTATATCAAAGGACTGCTCATATTATCTCTTGTTGCGAGCTAAACTTTTCTCCTGCCAACTTATGGTCAAGTACTTGGGGGCGACAGATAGATTCACAAAAGAAGGTGACTTCACATGCATGGGGAAACACTCAAGAAGAACTGGCTCCCTGAACAGCCAGGGGTATTGATTTATATGGCTGTTTACCAAAAGGAGGGTGGTGTCTTAGAGCTTCAATGTGAAAATATGGCAGGTTCTATTGGTCTTTTTCATCCTGATGCTAATGGCAGTCTCCTTCGCAACTGGAAGCTTCTCCAGAGGGAGATTTATGCCAGCTGAATTCATACCTCCTGGGTACTAAGGGTCAGTCTTCTCCCAAACAGGAAACGCCCTTGGAGGG
Organism: Spilogale gracilis; assembly: GCA_004023965.1. Taxonomy (NCBI): domain Eukaryota; kingdom Metazoa; phylum Chordata; class Mammalia; order Carnivora; family Mephitidae; genus Spilogale; species Spilogale gracilis. Next base: position 24,064 of record PITA01004238.1, read on the forward strand.
GGGTTAATGGTGGCCATATTTTGGGGAAGGTCTGTTTAAGTTTAGATACGGTTTCTCTCTGTGGCTGCTGTTTGTTCAGATGTTTTCCATTTAAAGTAATCTTCATGCTACTCTGGTGGGCTGTTAGTCACTTTATCTATCATCCATCCATCCATCCATCCATCCATCCACCCATCCACCCATCCACCCATCCACCCATCCACCCATCCATCCATCTATCCATCCATCCGTCCACCCACCCATCTGGATATCATCTTTTTAAAATCACTAATAATAAGTTAAGAGAACAGCCTAAAGGCACAGGGGCCGAAAAGAAGTTATCCCTGTTTACTCTCTCTCTTTTCCTGTCTTTCTGACATGCTCTTTCCATGTTGGAGGCTTATTGCCTGACCACTGCTGGCTCAAACTCCTGTCTTACCAGACAGCTTCAACAGAGAGAGTGTCTTTCCACCATTGGTCTGGCCACCATGCCTCAGAAAGAATGTTAATTTATCTGATTGGTGACATGTGCCTATCTCTGAACCAACTATGACCAGGTTGAAGAGGTCCCCAACCCTTGGGGGGCATGTAAACCTCCCATTGGCATGAAACCACATGAAATGGGTTCTCCACAGGTTTCTGTTTCTAGAAGAGGGGGGATTCCAGGCAGGGAATCTTTCTTTATAACTCTTATGCCTGTCTTCTTTGTCTTCTAAACTTCACCTCCAATTTCATGAAACTCTAGTGAAATAACTGGATGTTTCTGAGGGAAATGCTACAAAATCAGTGACATGGAATAAAATCTGAAGTCATCTTTCAAGATGTTTCCCCTCGACCTAGCGATTCTTGTGTAAGTCTTAGATCTCCTCTCTCTTGAGTTTCATTCAGAGCTTTTGACTTGTTGTTGAGACATACAATAAGCTACTTCACCTTTTCACCTGATAATTAAACACTTTTAAATTAAGACAATGATAATTTCACAGGGGTATATGAGGTCTAATTAATTAAGGCCTGTAAAGTTCTTAGAGATCCTTGAACCAAAGGTACTTTATAGAAGTACCAAATGGGATAATGTTATGAGTAAATCTCATGATAATGAACTTTAGATCGTTTGGTTGTATTGGAATTGGTATCAAGTGTCATTTGAAATATGCGGGCTGGAACTCGGAAATCTTTTTAGTATACAGAGAATATGTTGTATCATGGTTTGATTTGTATCACATCCTCTAAATAGTTGTGAGATTCTTTTTGACAGATGGTCAACTGAGGCGGGCTATCTAATTTAACTGAAAATTAACATTGGCAGCTGTTCTTGCTAAAAAGATAATCTGTCTTTCAAATTGAGTGGAGCAATGCTGACCTCTTTCCAACTCCTTTCCTATAATTGTGGGCAAATGACAGTTTCCCTCCTGTCAGAGACACACCAGGCCCTTCATCCTAGGTCATGTCCAAAGGGATCCACAGCTGCCCTCCAAAGTAACAGCCATTGGTAGCATTTCTCATTTCTGTTTAACCCTGTATTCATCATACTCACTGAATGAGATAAATCACCACTAGCCACTTTTTTAGGCTTAACACCCATCTAAAATCCTTCTGATAATCTTTACTCGCAATGTAAAAAAAATTCAATCACTCATGTTTGGTGGCTATGAATTCCCTTATTTTTTTTAATTTGGGGGAAATTAGCTGGGCCTTAGCTGGGTCCCCTGTAACCAGACTCTGAGATGGAGATTTTTATCCAGGAGGCTTATGGAAGGCCGTCCTGGGGGAACACCACCTGTGAGGGAGGTAAGTGGGGTTAGGGAGATGGAGAAGCTGGGTTGCAGTAGAGTAACAGAGGTCTCTGCCGAAGCCATGGGCAGCTCCAGGTTGGGCTGGCCCTTCAGAGATACCTCAAATGAAGGAAAGTGAAGCAAAATAAGGAAAGTTGTATCCCTGTAGTGACTAGTGATTGATGAATCCTGTCCCCCAGGGAAGGGGAGTAGCCTGGGATGAGGCTAACCCCTTTCGCACACAGCAGTGCCTAGAGAGGGGCTCTCTAAGTATGTAAGCCATCAGCAGCCAACACTGTGGAAGCTGGGAGAAAAAGCTCCTTGTCCTGAAGGGGAAACCTTGGTGATGCTCTACAGTCTTCCACAATCCCAGATTGTACAGTGATGCCAAGAAACCCAGCTCTTTTTCCCTGAATTGAACACTGGTGACACTTTGAGACATTTGATTCCTGTCTTTCTTCTATGTGTATATTTAGAAATTACTCAAGTAACATGATGATAATTTTCTAAGAGTTAGGACATTACAAATAAGCTCCTTTGACTATCTCCTCATTTCCTAGTCCCACCTCTGTGCCTCCAGCAGGACCCGGGCTGGGAGAGGGTGGTAGGAGGGGCAAGTGAGGCACTTCCCCAGGTTCAAGAAAAGTCAGCAATCAAGAGGCACAGTATTTCATTATTTATTTCTTAAAGATACATAGTATTTTATTTTTTATTTTTTAAAATTATTTTTATTTTTTCCATAACCCAGCCACCCTATTCCTCCCCCTCACCCCCCAGCAACCCTTAGTTTGTTTCCTGAGATTAAGACACTCTTATGGTTTGTCTCCCTCCCCGATTCCATCTTGTTTCATTTTTTTCCTTCCCTCCACGACCCCTAACCCTGACTCTCAAATTCCTCATATCAGAGAGATAATATGATAATGATACATAGTATTTTAATGTAATATGTGTAGAAACCAAAACTAGGACAAAAAGGTGATGTTTTGAGGAATGAAATATCAAAAATTTAAAATACAGACAAGATCAGTAACTGGGCTATGCCAAGCTGTAGTGGAACCTGAGGCAAAAGGAAAAATCAGTAACACTGATACTGCTGTATTTAAAATTTTCATATTTTGCTCATTGTGCATTTTTTCACGCATTTTTAAAAATATTGTTATGTTTCAACAGTAATTAACTTGAATCTGCAGGTCAAAAAGGAAGAATAAGTTTTAGGGATTTTCTTACATTGTTTTGTGGCTGAGAATAATTTTTTTTAAAATTAAAGTATCATTGACACACACAGTTCTGGGTTTCCATTAGTTTCAGATATATGATATAGTGATTTGACAGGTCTATGCTTTATGCTGTGCTCCGCACAAGAGTAGCCACCATCTGTCACCATAGAGCACGAGTACAAGACCATTGGCTATATTCCCTATGCTGTGCCTTTCAACCCCATGCCTGATTTGTTCCATAACTGGAAGCCTGGACCTCCCACTCCCCTTCACCCCTTATTGTCCACTCCTCTAGCTCTCCCTTCTGGTAACTACCAGTTTGTTTTCTGTATTTATGGCTCTGTTTCTGCTTTTTCTGTCTTGTTTGTTTGTTCTGTTTTTTTTTTTTTTAGATTCCACATATAAGTGAGATCATATGGCATTTGTCTTTCTCTGTCTGACTTTTTTCACTTGGCATAATCTTAGCATAAAATGCCCTACATCCATCCATGTTGTTGCAAATAGTTCTTGCATCAATTTTGATTTTAAAAAAACTATTGCACTAAAATATGATTGACCTTGATGACTGAGTCTTTTGATACTTCCTCAAATTTTGTACCTCTCTCCCCTTACTCTAGTCCCAGCCCTGAGATGTAGCTGCCATTATACATTTGCTGCCTGTATTTCCAGGCCATTAACATTTTTTTAAATATGTCTATACGTGTAGTCATCAGCTATCCTCTTGAATTTATCTCTAAATCAGATCCCTGGTCCTCTTCCCTCTCTGCACCCCACCACTATCATCCCAGATCAAGTCGCCATTTTCTCCCAGCTTTTACAGTACCCTCCTAACACCTGATCTCATAGTTTCTAATCTTGTCCCTCTTGATCTCTGCCTCCACAAAGTAGAATGATATCTGTATTTTTAAAATTTTATAAGAAATTTTAAAAATTTTTAATAGATTTATTTATTTATTTCAGAGAGAGAGCAGAGGGAGAGAGAGAGTCCCAAGTAGACTCCTCTGTAAGTGCGGAGCTTGACTCTGGGCTCGATCTCATGACCCTGAGATCATAACCCGAGCTGAAACCAGGAATCCCATGGAATGATATTTTTTAAAACATAATTCAGAGCATGCCACTTCTCCACTGAAACACCTCCTCTTCTCCCTGTGTCATCTCTTTTTCATTAGAATATAATTTTCTAACATGGCTCCTGTGGCTCTACATGGTCTTGTTTGTGGCCATATCCCTGGGACCTAGGACTGGGTTTAACACATAGCTGATGTTTAATAAGTGTTTCCTGAATAACTTAAAAAAATAAATACACAGGATATTTTCTGTGTGTGGGTTCTTCCATTTTTTAAAAACCAGACTTTAGTTTTTACAGCAGTCTCTGGTTCACAGCAAAATTGACTGGAACATTCAGAGTTCCCATATGCCTTCTGCCCCCACACATGGGGAGCCTCCCTCACTCTCAATATCCCACACCAGAGTGGTACATTTGTTCCAATCAATAAACTTATGTTGATGCATCATTATCAACTAAAGCCTATAGTTGTCAGGCTTCGCTCTTGGTGTTGTACATTCTATGGGTTTTGACAAATGGATAATGAAAGGTATCAACTATTATAGTATCACACGAAGTAGTTTTGCTGCCCTCAAAATCTTCTGTGCTCCTTTTATTCATCTCTACCTCTCCTATAACCCTGGCAACCACTGATCTTTTTACTATCTGCATGATTTTACCTTTTGCAGAATTTTATATGGTTGAAATCATACAATATGTAGCCTTTTCTGGTTATTTTCCTTCACTAAATAATATGCCTTTAAGTTTTCTCTGTGTCTTTTTATGGCTTGGCCCCTAGTTTCTTTTAAGTGTTGAATACTATTCCATTGCCTGGACAAACTGCAGTTTACTTATCCACTCATCTGCTGAAGGATATCTTGGTTGCTTCCAGATTTTGGGAGATTTTGAATAAAGCTGCTATAAACATCTGTGTGCAAATTTTTGTGTGGACACGCATACTTAACTCCTGTAGGTAAATATCAAGGGGTACAATTGCTGGATTGTATGATAAGAATATGTTTAGTTTTTTAAGAAATTGCCAGACTCTCTTCCAAAGCGGCTGTACCATTTTGCACCCCGATCAGCAATGAGTGAAAATTCCTGTTCTTCCACATCCTCGCCAACATTAGGTGTTGTACATGTTCTGAATTTTGGCTATTCTTATAGGTGTGCAGTGGTAGCTCATTGTTGCTTTAATTTGTAATTCCTCAGTGACATATGATGTGGACCATATTTTCCTATACTTATTTGCTGTCTGTATATCTTCTTTGGTGAGACATCTGTTTAGTCTCACCACTTTTTAATCAGGTTGTTCATCTTCTTACTGTTGAGTTTTAAGAGTTCTCTGTATATTTTGGATAGCAGTCTTTTACCAGCTATGTCTTGAAAATATTTTCTCTCAGTCTGTGGCTTGTCTTCTCATTCTGTTGACAGTGTCTTTCACACAACAGAAATTTTTAAATTTTAATGAAATTCAACTTATCAGTTTTTTCTTTCATTGATTGTGCCCTTGGAGTTATATCTAAAATGGCATCCCTATACCCAAAGTTACCTAGATTTTCACCTATGTTAGCTTCGGGGGGTTTTACAGTTTTGCATTCTACATCTAGGACTATGATTCATTTTGAGTTCACTTATGTGGCTCTTTTATTTTGAAATATTATCCTGCTAACGTTTTCACTGAAAATAGAATTTTTGAGATCTCTTTGGATATATACATATGGTTTCACTCTTCACTGCTTGTGTAGTATTTCCTCATGCTTATATACCACTTTTTATTTATGGGGTATATTCAGTGATGGGCATTTGGGGTTTTTCCTTTGTTTTTTGATTTCACAAGCAATCTGCATCATTGTCCATGTTTTCTTGTGCACAGGTATAGATATTTCTCTTAGGGAGATGCCTGGAAATGGAGTTGTTGATCAGACTGTACACACTCTGTATGTAGAGGCTATTTTCAATGTCAATAGATCCTGGCAGACTGCTGTTCAGAGCATGAGCATACCTGTTTCCCTACAATCTGGTCAATGTTTGATGTTGCCTAATTTTAACATTGGCAATCTTATGGTCAAAAGACAGTAACTCATAAAAAATTATTTGCTCCTGATGATTGGTGAAGATGAATGTATTTTCACATTTATTGCTTTTTTTATTGTTACTTAAGTTTTTTATTTTCCAGTGTTCCAAGATTCATTCCCCATTCTCCACACCCAGTGCTCCATGCATTGGGTGCCCCCAGTACCCACCACCAGGCTCTCCCATCCCTTCAACCCCCTCCCTCCAAGTCCCTCAGTTTGTTTCTGTGTCCAAAGTCTCTGTTGTTTCATTTCTCTCCCTGAATTACCCTACTTCCCATTTACTTTCCTTCTCCCACTGTCCTCCAGGTTACCCCTCATGCACCACACGTAAGTGAAACCATGTGATACTTGACTCTCTCTTCTTGGCTTATTTCACTCAGCATAATCTCTTCTAATCCAGTCCATGTTGCTACAAAAGTTGGATATTCATCCTTTCTGATGGAGGCATAGTATTCCATTGTATATATGGACCACATCTTCTTTATCCATTTATCTGTTGATGGGCACCTTGGCTCTTTCCACAGTTTGGCGATTGTGGCCATTGCTGCGATGAACATTGGGGTACATATCGCCCTTCTTTTCACTACATCTGTATCTTTGGGGTAAATGCCCAGTAGTGCAATTGCAGGGTCATAGGGTAGTTCTATTTTTAATTTTTTAGGAATCTCCACACTGTTTTCCAAAGTGGCTGCACCAGTTTACATTCCCACCAACAGTGTAAGAGGGTTCCCCTTTCTCCGCAGCCTCTCCAACACTTGTTGTTTGCTGACTTGTTAATTTTGGCCATTCTGACTGGTGTAAGGTGGTATCTCAGTGTGGTTTTGATTTGAATTTCCCTGATAGCTAGTGAAACTGAACATTTTTTCATGTGTCTGTTAGCCATTTGTATATCTTCTATGGAGAAGTGCCTCTTCATGTCTCTTGCCCATTTTTTGATGTATTCATCTTCTTTTTGGGTGTTGAGTTTGAGTAGTTCTTTATAGATCTTGGATACCAGCCCTTTGTCTGTAGCGTCATTTGCAAATATCTTCTCCCATTCTGTGGGTTGCCTCTTTGTTTTGTTGACTGTTTCCTTTGCTGTACAGACACTTTTTATTTTGATGAAGTCCCAGAAGTTCATTTTCGCTTTTGTCTCCTTTGCTTTTTGAGACGTGTCTTGAAAGAAGTTGCTGTGGCTGATGTCAAAGAGGTTACTGCCTATGTTCTCTTCCAGGATTTTGATTGATTCCTGCCTCACATTGAGGTCTTTCATCCATTTCGAGTTTGCCTTTGTGTGTGGTATAAGAGAATGGTCTAGTTTCATTCTTCTATACGTAGTTGTCCAATTTATTGCTTTTTAAAAAATATTTCATCTTCAGTCAAGTGATCATTTTTTAATCTTTTGCCCATTTTTCTCTTTTGGGTTGTTTGACTTTTTCTGGTTAATTTGCAGGAGTTCCTTACACTGGTTATTAATGTTTGACTATTATATTTATTGTAAATATTTTTCCCCATCTTCTTGTCTTTTATAATTTTTTTATGATGTCTTTTGTCATATCGAAGTTTCTAATTTGCCTGTAGTCAAATATATCAATTTTTTTCCCATTGCTGCTTTTTGAGTCTTATTTAAGAAGGCCTTTCTTAGCCTTAGATTACAAAGATATCACTCTGCATTTTCTGATAATAATTTTAAATATGTATTTGTTTATTTATAAGTCTTTTATTGACTTGCAATTTATATTTCTGTATGGTGTGAAGGATTTAATTTCATTATTTTTAATTAATGAATTTCTAGTTCTTTGCTTATGCCCTACACACTATCTTATTTTTCCAACAAGCTTATCTTTGTGAGCTGCATCTCGGTGGGTATGAGAGGGAGGGCACTGTAACTTCAGTGTCTGGACCACCAAATTTCTACTTGTTTTTGAAAACTTGTAAATACTTAGATTCTTAGTGGTTATTGGCCAGATAAAAAGGAGGCTGCTAAGTCAGTACAGGTCAGGATGATACAGCTGCCAACGGTATCAATGCAGGCTACTCAATGTGCCACACATGTCCTTGGGTCTAGATTGAAGAAAATATTCCTTGAAATTCCTTGAGGAAAGTGATATAGCACAATGGCTTTGCAATCAGGAAGAGCTGGGTTTGAATCTTCACTCTGCCATCTTCACCAGTGTAGCCCTGAGCAACTTAATCTCTGAGACTGATTTTCCATATCCTTAAAAAGGTAATTATAGTTCTTATTTTGTGGGTTAGTTGTGAAGATCTGAGATAATACTTGCAAAGTACTTGGTACGTGTTTAATGCTCAGTCAGGTTGACCATTATTGTCTCTGGTTATGATAATGACTTCTGCGGGGATGTGAATATTTGGAGGACAAAGGAAGAATAAGAGTTGAGGGATGGCAATCATTCTTGAAGGGTTGAGGTTGCCATTGAATGGATGGTCAATAGCCATTGGGACTCCCAGAGAAGCCCAGGAGAGGTGTCAGAACGCACACCACAACAATCTAGCACTCATACTAGGCCAGTGAAGAAACACCTGGGACTCCAGGCTCTTGCTTTGTTAAACAAAACCATGAGTCATGACTTGGGAAAGAGTGTGGGAACCCAGAGAAGGAATGTAGAAACAGATAATCTGTTGTCTGAGAAAAAATATACTGAGGATATCTTTGGGTAGAGTGGAACAAATGTTCACATAGAAATGCTTATAAGGGCCTGATTGCTGGCTAGGGCCAAAGCCAGGAGCTGCAAAAAGGAATGCAAAGGGATGCCAAACCAGGGCACACCTGGAATGAGGATCATTACATGCTTCTATAAGTTTCATTGGTTGGTCCTGAGAAGCCCTGCATTCTTCTGTAGATAAGGCCCAACACCTCCTGGCTTGCTGGGGAGTTTGGGCTGATGTGGTTCAGATGCAGTAAAGACAATTGTGGGAGGAGTGGGTTCTAGAGAATGTGGCCATACACCAGCAGCATAAGCCTCATCTGGAACTTATTAAAAGTGCAGAACCCTGGGTTCCACCTCAGACCCACTGAATTAGAATCTGCATTTCACCAAGCTCCCTAGGTGACTTGAATGCATGCCAAAGTTTGAGAACTACTGGTTGAGGCCAAGGATAAAATAGGCTCAAGTGGAAGAAGGAGTTTTTGGAAGATTCACTTGTTAGACTTCTCAAAAGCAAATGCATAAAATTATGCAGCACCCTTCTCCCACACACATATTTTATACCCTAAGATTTCAAATAATCCTGTTCCAGACGTGTTGTATCTATTAGCTCATCAGGTAAAGAATACTTTAGTTGAGGATTACTTTTTCCAAGTTTTTATTTAAATTCTAGTTAGTTAACATATATGGTAAAATTGGTTTCAGGAGTTAGTGATTCATCACTTATATATAACACCCAGTGCTCAACACAACAAGTGCCCTCCTTAGTATGCATCACCCATCTAGCCCATGTCCCGCCAACCTCCCTTCACCTACCCTCAGTTTTTTGTTGGGGATTATTTTTAATACCTAAATAATCAAACCACTTTCTTACCTCAAATAAGGTAGAAATCCTACTTTAATTTTTTCATAGGGCAACAGGCTTATCAATATTAAGAAGTACTATGTTTAATTCTTTTCTTTGTTTCCAGTGAGAATTATGCTGAAGTATTGAAATGCTGTGTAAAAAAAATGTCCATTAGATGTTTACTGAGGTAATTAAATCTACTCAGTTGAAGAATTACACTCAGTTAGGATCACCTCAAACACTAAATCTTAACATTAAAGAGACTTCTAGAGTTTTCTTTTCACTTTGGTAATTCCAGGGGAAAGTTCCTGGCAAAATTTCATTTTGTTCCAGTTGCCACACTTTGGAATAAAAGCTAAACTTCACTTGGCTCCCTGCCTTTTAAGAAAGCATTCTCAAAGTGTGGTGTCCAGACAAGCCCCATCAGCATCATCACCTGAGGACTTGTTACAAATGTTAATTCTCAAGTCCCATCCAAGATTTATTAGATTAGATGGGGTGGACCCAGCCATCTGTATGTTTAGCATGCCTTCCAGGTGATTCTGCCCCATGCTAAAGTTTGAGAACCACTCTCTGAAGCCATGTGGTCCAAGAGATCAGAGGTCAAATGTATAAGGAATGGAAGAATGTGGGTGTTGATCTAGAAGCAAATGGGTTCTAGTCTTATCTGTGACACTTTGCTGTGTGACCTTGGATAAGCCATCACACTCTTCTGGGCTTCAATTTCTTCATTGGTATTGAGGGCACATATTGCATGGAGCAGTGGGTGTGGGGCATAAACAATGAATCCTGGAACACTGAAAAAAATAAAATTAAAAAAGTGGAGGAGTTGGAATGTTATTTAAGGTTGATAGTTAAGGCTCTTTGAGTCTCCGATAACTCAGATGTGGCAGTTGGAACAGAGTGAGTTTTTACTCAGGTACTTTCTCCTGGAGCTAACAAGATAAAAATGATAATCTAAAAAGATTTTTAATGGTAAGGTATAGATTTTGAGGTGACCCCAATTGAGCAATTTTTAAAAATTGAGTAGATTTAATGATCATTCATATGTCAGATGTCCATATGATAGATAACACAGCCAGTTGTCAGATAATCATTGATGGAGCCACTTTGCTACAAGTCGAGTATGATATATGACTCCTTGTATGGCAAACACCTGTAAGTTTTGTCTTATGAGAAGTTTCCATTCTGAAACATTTCATCTTTCACCTTGGAATTATGCTGTGTTCCCATGTGTTTGAAATAGTTATCACAAAATCAATGTAATCAGGGCCATTGTATTTTTTAGAACCCTTGGTTACATGGTTTTCTTGCACATGGGTGATTAGAAACAACCAACTGTAAGCTGACATCAGTGGTCAGCAAGAAGGGGCTGCACCCTGGTACCAGGAAAAAAAAGACTGCTGACATCCAAGGACATGGGCAATAGGAGTAGGCCCAACTACCAACAGGAAGGGCCAATTAGTAATGAGGGCATCACTCTTGCTCTGTGTGATGTCGCTACTGGCAGCTTTCAGTCATGAAAAGATCAAATTCTGCTCAATATCTCCTTTAGAAGGTAGGGAAGATCATTGTGCCTTTAAAAAATATTTCCATCAAAGCCTTGTTTCCCAAAGATTTATTTTTTGGTTATCTGGAAGTTGAACTTATGTAACACACTGTTTTTCCTGACAATGATGGATTGAATCACCACTATACACAGAAGAAGAATGGTAAATAGATACAGACAACAAATGGAGACATAGCACATCAAATAATTAATAGGCTTAAATAGAATAAATAAATACTAAATATATTAATATATGATGAATGTAATATATGTAGAATATACTGTGAATAATAATAAAAGATACAACAATAAATAATAAACAAAGATATATTTTAAAAAGCATTTGTGGAAATGCTTTGAAAAAAGATACTTGTTGGGACACCTGGGTGGCTCAGTTATTAAGCATCTGCCTTCGGCTCAGGTCATAATCCCTCGGGCTGCTTGCTTGGCGGGAGGCCTGCTTCTCCCTCTCCCACTCCCCCGCTTGTGTTCCCTCTCTCACTGCCTCTCTCTGTCAAATAAATAAATAAATAAATAAATAAATAAAAGAAAAAAGATACTTGTAGATATGAATTGGGGTATATTTTAGGCATTGTGGGGTGTTATGTGTGGTGAGATCCATAGGCAGAGACAATTGTTTTATTAAACTACCTTTTTTTTTTCCCTTTCCAGAGATTGTTCCAGCAAGTGGGCACCGGAATAAAAATGAAAAAAAAAATAGCAGAACATTATCACCTAGGTCTTGGGGAAATAGAATATAGCCATTTTTATCCTTTGTTGATTATAGGGAGAGGAACCTACCCCTTAACATTAGAAGTCAGTGGATCTGGGCTCTTATTTCCGAGTAATTGTGTGACCTTGGGAAATTTATAGATGCTTTTTGGGTTTTAGGTCCCTCACCTGGAGAATGGTAAAGACGAGATAAAATGTAAAGATTAGACTGGATTAGATAAAATATAAGATCAGACCTGTAGACTATAACTGTTATCTAGGTTAGACTAGATAAGACAAGATTGCTTCAGGGCTAAGATCCCATAAGTTTTTATTATGCCCTCCACTCTATCTTAGCCACATTTTGTCATGGTCATATTCAATGGCTTTATCCTCTTTAAGCTCTCAGTCTCAAGCATCTCGCTGTTTGACTACTACCTCCTATGTTTTTAGTTTCTTCAAATACACCGACTCCAACAACTCTTTGACCCCACCAGGACCTCCAGAGCTCATACCTTGTTTTCATCTCCTTATATATTCTTACAAATATATTCTTATTCTTAATTAGGATTCATGGCATAGGATTACAGTCTTTCCTTTGCTTAATTAAGCCTTCAATTCCTCTACCCCTCTCTTCCTCCATCATGAAGACTTGGTGAAATTGCAACCCTTGTGTTTGAGGTCAGACTCTTCAGGAAATAGACTCAGATTTGCATGTGAGAGGTTTGTGGGGAAGTGCTTTGGAAACATCACATGGGAGAAGTGAAGCAGTATTGGGCAGAAGAAGTTGAATTGAAGTGCATTGGCACTAGAGGCTTCAACTGATCCTATGGGATAATGATGAAGAGCTGAGATGATACTTTAGAACCATTTCACCTTGAGATAAGATGACTGGGCTCTTTTTTTAAAACCCTTTCAATGACCAGTCACTAAATGCAGGAAGCCTTGGGATTGGGATGAGGCAACTCTCTTCAGTTGAGAGCAATTCCTGGGAAGTGATTCAGCTGATAGCTGTTGGCCCCCATCACTGGGAGAAAGGGTGTCTCAGGGCTAAAGGGGTAATCTGGGAAGTGCAGCACCACATCCACTCTACCTAGTTGGGGCCAACTCTGCAGGTCTGAAGCTGAGCAGGTGACTAAGGCGGGGAAGAAACCAAGAATGAAGCTGAATAGCCTCACTTTAAATTCATCACCATCAACTTCAAGTGAGCTTAAGTTCCACCCACAATCCTACTACATTTCCCTATTTCATACCTTCATCTTGCTCCTCCAAAACATTTTCCTCATCTTCATTGTTGGCTGATAACCTTGTGACTTGAGGAAATATAAGCAATTAGAGGACATCTGTAGTTTTCTTCCACCAATATAGCAATGCACCCATAAACCTATCCTTTTGCTACAAGGTGAATTGTTGATATTTCTAAGTCCAATTTCTCCCTGCACTGGATTCCACTCATTCTTTTCTACTTAAACAGCATCCCTTTTACAATTTCCCCCTTTCTCTCTGCCATTTTCCCTTTGTGCACTGGATCATTCCCATTAACATAAAAATCCATGGGTGCCATGTTCCATCTAAAAAGTGCCCTGTCTTGACCCACATCGCTCATCACTACAACCCCTTTTCTGTTCCCCTTTATAGAAAAACTAATCGAAAGAGTTCTCTGTAACTTCTGACTCCCCCTTTCCCCCACTTACTTACTTTTCTTCTCATTCTTTCTCAAACCTTGTCCAAGAGCTCTTACTATTTCATTTATCAAGGTCTCTAGCATCTCTAGGTTCACTCACTTGGCTCATTTGCAGCTTGGGCATGGGTGACCCTTCTTTCCTTGAGACACTTTCTTTGCTTGATTATAGGCATACCATCATCTCCTGGTTCCCCTCTTATATCACTGATTGCTGTTGGTTTGCAACCCTCCTGGGAACTTCCTGGGTGTAATCTGAAACTGGGCCCCAAATTTGGAAGGCAGGGAGAGAGTGAAGAAAGAGGCAAGCTGCTCCAGGTTGGTAGGTGGCACTTTTAAGAAACAAAGGGAACTTAATATATGAGGCTTGCCTTGGGCCGCAGCAAGACAAATGGATCCCTGCACTCACCTGTAAAATCTTAAGAATTTGTAGAGAGAGGCCTTCACTGGGTTCATCATGAATACACATCACAATCTCAAGGCTTTGTCCTTGGAGAAGCCTCTGGGAGCAGGAAAGGCAAGCAGAATCCAAGGACAGGGGAGGAACTCCGAGTGCCTGGATTTTTGGCTCATGGGTCAGTTGGTGGTTGTGTCTTCTCAGTGACCTTCCCCAACATCTGCTCCTCTTCAAGGTTCTGTTCTGGATCTTCCTAATCTGTCCAACCTCTAAATTTTGACAGCTTCAGGGCTGAGTCCTCGAACTTATTTCCATCTTTTTCTACACATAGTTGCTAAGTGATTTCATCCAGTCTGATAACTTTCAATACCAGAATTTTCTCCCAGGCTCATATATCCAACTGCTTATTTGATATTTGCACTTGAGTAATAGCAGTGAAATGGACTGAATGTGTTATATATACCAGGCATTGCTCTAAGCCCCTTATGTAGTCAAATATTGAATGTCCAAGAGGCATCTCCAGCTTGGATAATATGTCTAAAACTGAACCTCTGATTCTCATTCCTGCCCAAACCAGCTTCTCCCTCAATATTTACTGCCTCGGTGAATGGCACCAACTTTCCTCCAGTTGTTGGGGCCCAAACTTCAGTATCATCCTAACTTCACTCTTTTTTTTCATACCCCACATCCAATTCCCTGGAATTGGCAAATCCTCTTAGCCCTATTTTCAAACTACACTTCCAATCCAAATAATTCTTATCCCCTTTATCACTGCCCCCTGATACAAGGTGCCATCATCTCTTGCTTTCACTATTGTCCTCTCTTCAAATGGAGTCTACAGTGAGTCTGTAAAAACCTAAGTCAAATTGTGTCTTTAATTTTTAATTGTTTTATAGAGGTAGACTTGACACATGGTACAACATTCATTTTAGGTGTTCAGATTCTGACTTTTCTTTGCTTGAAGCCTCTGAATGCCTTTCCATCTCACATAGAACAAAACTCAAAATTTTTACTGTGACCTACAAGGTCCTAAATGGCAGGCCTCTCGTTAACTCTCTAGCTTCATCCACTATTCTTCACTTTTATCTCTGCAGTCATGTGGCACTGGCCGCCTGGCTGTCCTCTGAGCCCCTTCCCTAAGCAGTCTTCCATCTTAGCACCTATGTATCTGTGATTCCTTCTACCTGGGAAACAGGTTGACATAGGTGTCATTACACCTAATTAAAAGTGGCATTTGAAGATTGCTCACCGGAAGAGTTTTACTTGCATGTATGGTCTGATTATCTCTAACTGGCAAGCAAGGTCATGAAGTTCTTAATTATGCTCACATGCCCTTCTTAGGTAAAGAGATATTCTCTGCATAGAAGTTAAAGTACAAAAACAGATTAAATATAGAATTGCAGCTAAGGCTACATCTTTCTGCTATTAAATTCAGCAATGGTGATTTAGTTTTAGCAAAGCAATGTAATCCAATACGTTAAATTAATACTGATCATTTGAATTTTATTGACTCTTTAGTTCTGTTTGCATTGAATTTATAAATTCGTTTTAGTTTTATAGTTGAATAAGAGTGATCAGCATAAGGAGTTTATTTTTGGTTTTATGTTTGTGACTATTTAAGTAGTAGTATAACAGAAATAATGAGACAACACTGGAGTCTGCAAGCATATTTCTTCTTTAAAAGAGGTCTCTGCATTAAGTCAAATTTGAAAAGCACATTTTAGGTGATTACACGCTGATTTTCAAAATAAGATTCCTTATAAGAGAAAACACAAGGGAGAGAACATGAGAGGCTTAAATATTTCAGACAAAAGTAAAAAAAAAATAAGAAAAGTGTTGGCAGTACATTTAGCCAATTATAAAGAGAACTACAGAAAAAGAAATGGCAAGATAGAAAAAAATATGTTTCCTGGCTAAGGAATTATTAAACATTTAGAGCCAGGAAAGAAGTTTATATTAATTTTCCAGACATTTTCTACTTTCCATTCCTCCATTCCATTAAACAACCTCCACATAGAGAAAAAAAAAAAAACAAAACACAAAACACAAAACAAGAGACCCGAAGGTGAAATAAAATAACATGGAAAATATTGAGAGATGATTTTCCTCTAATAAAGCTAAACGCATCCTAGCCTTTTGGGTTTTTTGGAAGTGGTTCTCATAGAGTGATGTTTGAAGTTAGTGTTATGACTATCTGGTGACTGCAAGGCAAAACAGAACCATGAAGCACCTTTATAAACTTAGCCCTCATTTAAAAGGGAGACTTAGAAGGACTTTCGAAAACTTCCAAAGTTTCTCATAATTTGATTACCCTCCCCACACCCAAATCACTGATGAGATGAATAAGCTTTATAGAACACAGTTAAAGTCATTGAACAGTTTGTTAGATAAGTGTTGGGTACTATTGAGAAAGAAATTGCAGCAGGCAGAATTCCAAGATGGCCCCATAAGATTCTGAAGCCCTGGTATACACACACCTTCTCCCAGTTACTCACTCAGTGATCTAGATGGTGTTGTGAGGGGATTTTGCACATGCTGCAAGGTCTCAAGTCAGTTGACTTTAAGATTATCCGGGTGGACCTGACCTAAGGACATGCGCCCTCTAATTAGAAGCAGAGAATTCTCTCCCCATAATCACAGAAGAGAATGTCAAAGAGATGCATACACTGGCTGGCCTGGGAAAAGGCAGACACCTACATGAACAGCCTATGGGGGCCATATGGCAAGGAATTTTGGGTGGCTCCTAGGAGCCCCATGTGGTCCCCCACCAACAATTAGCAAGGAAAGGGGACTTCAATCTGACAACAGCAAGAAAATAAATTCTGCCAACTTCCAGTGAATTTGGGATCCAAGCTCACTGTGCTTAGACTCTAACCTACAGAGCTGTGACATGATACACATGCATTGTCTTTTCGAAGCCACTAAGTTTGTGATCGTTTCTTTCACAATAGACAACAAATACAGGAATCATTTCTCTTTTCAACCAGTTGCATTGGACCTGTAGAGAAGCTGTCAGTATTGCCTTCTGGAGCAAGCATGGGTAGAAGTAAAAATTGCTCTTTTTATTTATTCCATGACCCCAAATGTAATTAAGATAAGCCTGTGTTTTAAAGAGTTTTGGAATGTCAAAGATTATAAAGTAAATAATGAAAACCCAACAGCAACAAGGAAACCACTGAGTCTTGAGTTCCTCCAACTGTGGCTGTGGATATCCAGCTGGGCGACTAGATTTGGTCTTGACAAATTTGTGCAGAATTCCAGGTAGATGCTCAGTTAATAAGGTCATGGGGATGACGCTCATTTATAGGAAGTCAGCTTTAAATAAAAGACACTGTTTCTGATACATAAACAATACAAACTCTGACTGTATACAAGGCACACAGCAGGCACTATGAAGACAGAATGGTTGGCATATTCTGCTTGGTGGCAAAAAAGAAATATACCCCTATGCAGGTGAAAGCTGGAGAGTGTCTCTTCCTTTTCAGGTTTAGGCAGTAGGAGGAAAGCTATTTTTGGAAAGAGCCAGATTTTAGGCTTTGTAGGCCATGTGGCCTCTCTTCTCACAGCTCAGCTCTGCAATAGTGCTGTAAAATCAGCCTTTGAGGATACACAAACAAATGAGCATCATTACATTCCCATAAAACTTTATTTACCAACCCAGGTAGTGGGCTGGATGTGGTAGAGTAGTTTGCAGACCCTGATCTAGATGGGTGAGGAGGGTTGAAATTGGTGGTGGCCTCTAGGGGGAAATAGGACTCACGAGATCTGACAACCAGTTGACTGAGGAGAAGAAGATGGGTAGATGACTTCAGACTTTGTAGTCTGGGAGGACAATGGTACCGCTATCTGAGACGGGAGCAACGATGGATGAGATGGCGTGCATGTGTGGTGGTGGGGTTGTGGAGAAAGTGGGTTGGGTATTGAAATAATGAATCTCAGCTGTCTTCAGAATATTTCTGTGGAAAAGTCTGGGAGACACTTAGAAGTATATGGAGAGAGAGACACAGAGAGAGAGAGTTGGGTAATTTGGGAGTTGTCTTCCTGGAGGTGCTATGTCTTGATGCCATAGCTGTAGGTGAGATCACACATGGAGGGTTTGTAGAATATGAACTAATGTATGTGAGAGTGCTCTTTCAACTGTAAGGCATTATACAAATGTCAAATATTCTTATTATTAAATGTGACAAACAGAAGCAAAAGAGGCAGTAAGAACCGTTTTATGTCTCAGAATCCCTGCTAGTTCCCAATTATTGCATTTTCATCCCTTGATGGCCTTTGAAAAGCTCTTTTCTCCTTCCTTTGTGTACGCACTGACATTATATTGCATTAAACATTATGCATGTGTTGGCATAATGCTTCCCCCCACTTTTCAGATACTCTCAAACCTCTTTTGGTAGACAAACTTTTAAGAGAGCTGGGACAAAGACACAGAGAGGTCACTTTGATACTAGGGTTCAAGGCTTGGAGTTGTATTTAAATGAGGAATGAGGCAGCAGGTTTAGGGATATCTATCTATCTATCTATCTATCTATCTATCTATCTATCTATATATCTTTAAAGGTTTTATCCATTTGTTTAGAGAGAGAAAGAGAGAGAGAGGGAGGGAGTGCACAAGGGGGTGGGAGGGGAAGAGGGAGAGAGAGGATTTCAAGCATACTCCATGTGCAGGGAAAGCCTCATGGGGCTTGATCCCACGACCCTGAGATCATGACCTGAGCTGAAACCAAGAGTCAGACACTCAGCCAACTGAGCCACCCAGGCGCCCCTAGAGATATTGATATTTAAATCATTTAGATGATTCAGAGACACAGAATGTAGGGGTAAAGTAGACCTAAGCCATGATATCAAGTTAGAGTTGAGGAAGCCCTGAGTTCTTGAAAAACCTGTGGACATTGTTCTTTTCTCTGAGCTCCAGAACACCAGTGTTGCCCCTCCAGCAGGCCTGTCCTGTATTTCCAGGGCATTGCAGGATAATGAACAAATGATTTCTAAACTTAGTGTCTTAAAACAGAAACCATGTTATTACCTTCAGTGGTTTTGCGGGTCTGGAATTTGGATACGGCTTGCCTGGGTGATTCTTCTGTTCTGTGAAGTGTCAATGGAGGTAGCTTGCCGGCATTGCATGGGGGCATGGGCTGGTCTGGGGGTGTCCAAGACAGCCTCGCTCACAGGTCTGGCCCCTTGTTCAGGTGGGTGGAAGGCTGGGTACAGCTGGGACTGGAGACAAGAAAACCTACATGTGGCCTCTTTGTCCTGGTGGCCTCAGGATAGTCAGATTTCTTACGTAGCAGCTCAAAGTCCAAGAGTGTCCAGTCTGGCAAACAAGGTGTATGCTGTCTGGGCTTTCACGACCCAGTCTGAGGTCACATTGTGTGACTTCTTCCATATTCTATTGGTTGAAGTCATCGTACATCTTTGAATCTGCCCAGATGTAGGGGGAGGGATGGTAAAGCCCACTTGCAGATGGGAAGAGGGACAAATAATCTGTGGCTATTTTTTAAAAACCACTACAAAGGCCATCTGGCAGAAAGATGTGCCTCCTCGATGACAGCTCAGATGATATGGATGCTAGGGAAGTGCTGCCCTCCCAGGCCCCACATTCCACATGGGTTACATATTCATGTGATGGGTTCCCCTACCCTGAGTATAAGTCCTGAGACTGGGACTTGGAAGCAGGTGGTTTATTTTGGGGATCCCACAGAACAGGAGCAGGGGACAGTAAAGAGTGAAACAGGGAAGGAAGGAACTCCAATCCCAGGGTTCATTGTCAAGTTGGTCACTGCCACCGGCTTCTGGGGTTCGGTTCTGTGGATCTTCTGAAGAGCTGTGTGGTTTCACCTCAGGACTCTCTGTCTGGAGGATGGAAGACAAACTCACCGATTCCCGTCTCCCTTTGGTCAGGGGCCACCCCACAGGAGGTTGGCTTTCTCTAATTGCTGGCTCTACCCACACTGCCTGTGCTGTGATGGGCAGTCCATATCACCTGCATCAGACGGATCTCGGGCGGGGCAGCCAGACACCCGGTGAGCCGAACTGAGGTGCTATCCAATCACATGGGCACAAAGCCGGTTTCCATAGCAACAGATGGGGTAAAAGGTGGGCTGGGAGAATGCGAGATGGTCACAAGAGGGACCTGATGTACATGTACATGCTTGAGTTTCTCCATTAACTAAGCCGCAAACACAGGCTTTAAAGCAAGAGGGCTACACGGTGTAAGCAGACACTGGTTTTTAGTTTCCCCTTCCCCTGGACTCCTGACTGAGACAGTAAGCCGCTGCCAGGGACACTCTCCTCAAGACCCATGTCATCACTCTGGAGGAGCTAACAATAGTAATCACTGAACTCCTCCTCTAAAAAAAAAAAAAAAGTTTTGTACAGTGGCGCCTGAATGGCTCAGTCCATTAAGCATCTGCCTTTGGCTCAGGTCATGAGCCCAGGGTCGTGGGATCCAGCCCCATGTCAGGCTCCCTGCTTAGTGGGGAGCCTGCTTCTCTCTCTCCCTCTGCCTTCCCCCTGCTAGTGCTCTCTCTCACTCTTTCTCTGTCAAATGAATAAATAAAATATTTTTTAAAAAGATCTGTGCAGATCAGAGTTTCTGGGGTTCATGAACTAACAGGTCTAGCTAAGGGCCACATCCTTATCCCAGACTCCGTGCCTGGCCAGGTGTCCCCAAACAATACCCCTGCCCTCAGTACTCTGGGGGACAGGAAAGCCCATTCCCCACAGTGGCCAACTAATAACCATTAGTCTTGACTCTCTGGTCCCAGGAGGAGAGTCAACAGCAATCATGGCTGGTGAGGTTTTTCCCTGGAAGGGGCTAGATCAGTGCAGTCTCAGAGGTCATTTTCAAGGCCCCTGGTGAGAAAGATGAGTTCACCCTATTCTAAGTGAACCCATGTGTGAAATCCATATTTTTTATAAAAAAAAGGATGGTTCATCTCTTTGTAAAAGAAGTCTCCAGGGGTCTAATTTGCCTATTGAGCTCCCCTGGGGCATTTTATTTGTGGTTTCGTTTTATTGAAAGCATGGGCCTGCATGGCATGCTGTAATGGTTCTTAAAATGATTCTCGACCGTGGATATTTTGTTTCAATGAAAGCTTTTCTGAAAGTTCAATAAATGAGTCAGATGGAAAACTGCTGCTCAGCTGGGAATGGGGACCCGTAATTGCAGATTCCTCTCTCCACCTCTCTTCCTCCCTCCATGTTCTTTGGCCCTTGAGAGATGGCAACACACCTCGCACAGCCCCTAAGATCACAGTTTGGAAGCCTCTGCTAGGTAGTAGAAGTCAGGAAACGTGTCTTGCTCCAAGCAGTAGCAAATTGAGCAACAATGGCTTCAGGACATAGGGAGTCACTTTTTCCTCACTTACTAAGATGCCCAGCAGTGGGCGAACACCATTGTTTCAGCCATTTTGGCTTCTTCTCTGTATCTGCTGTTCTTATTCTATTGACTTGTTGCCTTATGGTTTCAAAAGAACGGTAGCATCTCTCAATGTCACGTCCAAGTCCAAGGCAGAAGGTTAAAGGTGAAAGTTTTTTTTTTAAATTGCAATAGAGTTGCACACTATGCTACCATTGCTTGTAGTCCCTACGCTGTACATTTCATCCCTATGACTTATTCATTCCCTAACTAAAACTTAAACGTTGAAGAGAGAAAGCTGAAGGGGCAGTTTGTTTTCTGCCTTCTGAGGGTTCAATTTTTTTGCGGGGGGAGGATGGCGAAGTGACACATCATCAGAAGGGACTGTCCTTTAGATCTCATTCACCAGAAATAGATCACAGGCTCATTACGGACCAGTACCAACCAGAGAGCATGGGAGGACTGCTTAATCCAGTAAGAATTTGTATCCCTTGAGGCTAAGGAAAGGGCCTTTCCTTCCTGAAATCACAGGATCTCTGCCTGTTCCTTGAACAAATCAGTTTTTTATTGGCAGGGAAGTGGAGATGGGAAAGGGCAGTTGGGTAAGCAATTGGATAGACAATAAACTATTCCTGTGGGTGCCAGTGGGCCAGGAAACCTGACTGTGAGTTCTAACTTGGCTGCTTAACTTACTGGGAATCACTGGACAAGTCACTTGACATGACCTGGCTGCAGTGACCTCATGTATAAATTGAAGAAAGTGGCCTTGAGCACCAGGTTTCCTTCTAGCTCCTGGTTTTTGGGTTTGTGCAACTTTAATAACTTCCTGAATGTTGATGGCTAAACCAAAGCAGGCTTGTAATTGAAACAGATGTCCTAATGGCTCTAAGAACTGGCTGCCTATATTTTCACTCAGTGATTATATGCTGTGGATTTTCAAAAAATTCCACTTTTTTTTACCTGTGATGAAAAATCAGCTCTTCCTCTCCCCATGTAGTCAAATTTTATAATTGAGTGTGCTTCTTTAGCTTTTTTTAAATAAAATAAAGAAAAAAATCAACCTTCATATTTGGTATAAAGCTCCTTCTAACTAACAGGAAATTATTACCAGCCCTCTAATTGAATGTCCAATATAAAATAAGGGAGATGTCTTTTTAACGATAAACTCAAAATGGATGAAAGATCTCAGTGTGAGACAGGAATCTATCAAAATCCTAGAGGAGAACATAGGCAGTAACCTCTTTGACATCGGCCACAGCAACTTCCTTCAAGACACGTCTCCAAAGGCAAAGGAAACAAAAGCAAAAATGAACTTTGGGACTTCATCAAAATAAAAAGGTTCTGCACAGCAAAAGAAAGAGTCAACAAAACAAAGAGGCAACCCACGGAATGGGAGAGGATATTTGCAAATGACACTACAGACAAAGGGCTGATATCCAAAATCTATAAAGAACTCCTCAAACTCAACAACCAAAATAAAGATCACCACATCAAAAAATGGCCAGGAGACATGAAGAGGCACTTCTCCATAGAAGACATACAAATGGCTAACAGACACATGAGAAAATGTTCGTCATCACTAGCTCTCAGGGAAATTCAGATCCAAACCACATTGAGATACCACCTTACACCAGTCAGAATGGCCAAAATTAACAAGTCAGGAAACAACAAGTGTTGGAGAGGCTGCGGAGAAAGGGGAACCCTCTTACACTGTTGGTGGGAATGTAAACTGGTGCAGCCACTTTGGAAAACAGTGTGGAGATTCCTTAAAAAATTAAAAATAGAGCTACCCCATGACCCTGCAATTGCACTACTGGGTATTTACCCCAAAGATACAGATGTAGTGAAAAGAAGGGCGATATGTACCCCAATGTTCATTGCAGCACTGTCCACAATCGCCAAACTGTGGAAAGAGCCAAGGTGCCCTTAACAGATGAATGGATAAAGAAGATATGGTCCATATATACAATGGAGTACTATGCCTCCATCAGAAAGGATGAATACCCAACTTTTCTAGCAATATGGACTGGACTGGAGGAGATTATGCTGAGTGAAATAGTATCATACAGTTTCACTTACTTGTGGAGCATAAGGAGTAATACAGAGGACAGTAGGAGAAGGAAAGGAAATGGGAACTGGGGTAAATCAGGGAGGGAGACAAAACATGAGAGACTTTGGACTCTGAGAAACAAATTGAGGGTTTTGGAAGGGAGGGGGATGGGAAAGATGGGTGAGCCTGGTGGTGGGTATTGAGGGCACGTATTGCATGGAGCACTGGGTGTGGAGCATAAACAATGAATCTTGGAACACTGAAAAAATAAAATAAAATAAATTTAAAAAATCAATATATAATCACGATTAGTGTTTGGTTGTATTGGGTACAGTGTTCATCAGAAGTAAAGCTGCAAGTTCTGTTTGGGTGGTATACTTGTGGCTAGCACAGTGCCTGGCTTTTGCTGATTACTCACTAAGTGTTTTTTGAATCAGTGAATTATGAAAAGAAGCATAAGTGAGCCAGAAGAGACTAGAGCAGAATTAATTCCTCAGAGTTAGATTTTCAGAGTTTTAATATCCTTGATGATATTAAGGAGGGCATTGGAACACAGCATACATAAAGCGACTGATGGGTTATATGATTTGTACATTAGTTGGTATACCAACGGACATTAGAAAAAGTGTGGCATGCCCGTTCATTCCCTGACAAGTAACTGTGTGTCCTCTAGGTGCCACACGCTCTTCTCAGTAGTGCAATACAACAGTGAATGAGAGAAGCGATGGTTTCTGTATTCCAGTGGAGGAGACAGACAATAAACAAGCAAGAACTTTTTCAGGTAGTGGTTGAGTGCTCCAAAGAAAAGGAAACAGGATAATGTGATAATGAGTGGGGGTGTGGGGGAGGTGAACGGTACCAGGTAGAGCAATTCTGGAAAGCTTCTTGGAGGAGCTGACATTTGAGCTGAGACCAGAAGGGAGCTAGCCATTGTGAAAAGCTGAGGGAACAGTAAGGGCAAATGCCCTTCTGTGGTAATGAGCAAGAACATGCTGCATTTAAAGACAGAAAAGTTGTCTTTTTCTGCTTGACTTATTTCACTTAGCATAATCGCCTCCAGTCTCTTCCATGTTGATGCAAAAGTTGAGTATTCATCCTTTCTGATGGTTGAGTAATATTCCATTGTATATATGGACCACATCTTTATCCACTAGTCTGTTGAAGGGCATCTCAGCTCCTTCCACAGTTTGGCTGTTGTGAACATTGCTGCTATGAACACTGGGGTGCGTATGCCTCTTCTTTTCACTACATCTGGTTTCACTCATATGTGGAACGTAAGGAATAGTGTGGAGGAGCACAGGAGAAGGGACGGAAAACTGAATGGGAAGAAATCAGAGAGGCAGACAAACCATGAAAGACTCTGGACTCTGGGAACCAAACTGAGGGTTACAGAAGGGAGGGAGGTGGGGGGTTGGGGTAACCAGGTGATGGGTATTAAGGAGATCACGTGTGGTGATGGGCACTGGGTATTATACGCAACTAAGGAATCATTGAACACTACATCAAAAACTAATGATGCATTATATGTCAGCTAATTGAACATAATAAAAAAAAGAAAAAAGTGAAGACAAGAAAGCCAGTGTGGCTCGAGTGTAGTGAACTAGTTGGGGGAAGAGTGGGAGGGCATCATTTGGGAAAGGTGGCCAAGGGGCAACCTGTATAGAACCTCATAGAACAAGGGTATTATTCTAACTGCAGTGAAAATCCGTGTAAGCAGAGGAAGGACATGGTCCGCTTAAATTTTTGTAAGACCTTCTATCTGCTGGGTGGAGAATGGATCGGGTGCGGGCAGAACCAGAAACAAGGACATCGTTTCCAGGGCTATTGCAATAATTTAGGTGGGAGAAGATAATGCTTTATGCATAGGGAGATGGGGGGGAAGTGGATAGATTTGAGATTTATGTTGGAAGCTAGACTTGCTAATGACTTGTACATGAGGTTTGGTGAGGGAATAAAAGGAATTACCCATGGCCACTTGGTTTAAGCTGAACTGGCTGGCAGTGAGGGGAGACATTTTTCTGATAATGGGAGGGTGGGGGTCGGGGGGAGCCCTCTGGCTGGGGGGGTGGCTGGCAGTCAGAAGCCTCTTAGGAATTCAGTGGTTAAAGACAGAAGCAAAAGGAGTAAATTTTTAACAAAGCCGCACTAACAGTCTCCACAAAGCTGTGACTCCTGAAGCCTCTTTTCTTAAGCAGACAGAGATAACTCTTCCAATGTAATCTCCCTGATCAAGAAGAGAATTGAGAGCACACATGTTTAAGACCTTCAGGATGGGCTTCCCTAATCCCCTCTTCACCTTTTTATTCAGTCCAAGTGCTTACATCGGAAGAAAAATCTAAGCAAATAGAGGCAACTTTGTAGAGAAGTGAGTCGTGGAGAAATCTGCTAGGATTACCAAGATTAATGGAAAAGAAGACTGTCCTCAAATAAGCACACGATGAAATACCAGAATGATGGAGGGATAAATCAAAAGAAAAAAATTCAAACCCTAGGGTTATGTTTTTATTTTAATAAAGTGGAAATATGCAGACAGGAAATCATTCAAGCTTTTTTAAAAAAATTTTTTTTAGTAGGTGAAGCTGTTAAAAGGAATCTATATCCTTTTTAATTATAAATGAATCAGAAAGGTTTTGGGTATCTCTGAATCCGGGATCTGAGTTTTATGCTGTTGATGTGAGTAGAAGGTGTGAGTGCTAGAGTCTGCCAGGTTTGGGACCACAGAGGTCCGCATAAGGTGTCCTGAGGTGGTGTTCAGGCAAGGTGAATTTGATACTGGTTTACCTATGATACTCTAGTCCTTGAATCTTAGAATTCTTAGAATTTTTCTTAGAATCTCTTTGACTCTGGTTATGTTGCTAAGAATTCATTCAGGCAAATGGATTCCTTTCCTCTTCTTCCACCCTCGTTAGAGCCAGGTTCTGGAAAGCACTCTTGAGTAGGGACTCACTTGGGCTCTTAGCTTTCTCTTCCTCCTTCCTCTGGCAGGCGAAAGACTGCAGAGTGGGTGGATGATCAGACTGACAGACAGTTGACTTTGATGGGCAGGTCTACAGAGATCTTAAGAGTTTCTCTAGGGGGGTCTTACCTCAATGAGACATATACAGGTTTTATGTATAGGAGTTTCTCTAGGGGGTCTTACCTCAATGAGACATATACAGGTTTTATGTAAAATATTTAAAATATTTTAAACTTATTTTTTATTTTTATTTTTTGGCTTTACTTTTAAAATTTTATTTTAAAAACTTTAGTAACTGTCAGTGGACATATTTGTATGTGTTATATGCCCAAAGTGTTAGAGCCCACTGATGTACAGTTGACCCTTTAATAGTGTGGGTTTGGACTGTGAGTCCCCTTATACATAGATTTTTTTTCAATAAATACAGTACTGTCCTGTAAATGTACTTTCTCTCCCTTATGAGTTTCTCAATAACATTTTCTTTTCCATAACTTACTTTGTTATGGGAATATAGTATATAAAGCATATAACAGTAAAATATGTTAATTAACTATTTATGTTATTGATAAGGCTTCTGGTCAACAGTAGGCTATTAGTAGTGTTTTTTTTTTAATGGTGAGTGGTGATCCACTAATATATCAGGAAATGGATTTGGTCATATTGACCAAGATATTAAAGAATAAAATAAGATAAATAGAATAAAAGTATCAATGTGCTTCATGCATAGGAAGGGTATTGTTTTATGGAACTTCACTTGTAGATATACATATATGTCCAAGGTCATGATGTACCATTATATTTATTGTATTTATATATTTTGTATACACAAATTTGTGTATTTATGTATTTTGTGAATAATTGAACGTTCATGAACAATGCAATGAATCTTGAATTTCTGGGGTGACTACCCATCACCACAATCCAGTTTTAGAATATTTCCATTACCCCCGAAAGATCCCTGATGTCAATTTGCAAACCCTCCCATCCCCAGCCCCAGGCAACCATGAATCTACTCTCTGTCTTCATCAATTTACCTTTTCTGGACATTTCATCAGAATGAAATCAGACAGTGTATGGCCTTTTGGGTCTGGCTTCTTTCACTTGGCATGTTTTTGAGAATCAGCTTCATGGGAACGTGTACCAGTATTTCATTCCTTTTTATTGCCTGATAGGGTTCTCCATACAGATATACATTTTTTTCTCCATTCCCACTGGTGGATATGTGATTGTTTCTGTCTTTTGGCTGTTACAGACAATGGTGCTATGAGGACTCATGTATAGGTGTCTGTACGGATGTATGTTTTCACTTCTCTTGGGAGATAACTAGGAGTAGAATTGATGGGCCCTATGCTCAAATTATGTTCATTTTTAAAAGAATTTGCCAAACTCTTTTCCAAAGTAGTTGCAACATTTTACATTCCTGCCAGTATAAAGCATGAGGGTTTAGTATCTGTATATCCTTGTCAACACTTATTACTGTCTGTCTTTTTGATGACAGCTATTCCAGTGGGTGTGAGGAGGTAGCTCATTGTGGTTACATTATGAATTTCATTAATGAATAATACTGTTGACTCATCTTTGCATGTATTTATTAGGCACATATATTTTCTTTGCTGAAATCTCTTTAAATCTTTTGCCAAAATTTCAACTGGGTTGTTTGTCTTACTGGATACAAATCCTTTATCAGAGCTATGATTTGCAAATATTTGCTCTCAGTCTGTGGCTTGTCTTTAAATTTTCTTAAAGAATTTTTTTTTAATTTGGGTATAGTTGACATGCAATGTTACATTGGTTTCAGACATACAACACAGTGATTCAATGTCTCTATACATTCTGCTATACTCACCACATGTGCCTCTTGTAGAACAAAGTTTTAAATTTTTATAAAGTGAAATTTATCACGGTAGTTTTTTTGCACTCAAGCTTATAAGATTTTCTCCTGTGTTTTCTTCTGGAAGCTTTATACTTCTAGCTCTTATATTTAGGTCTATGATACATTGTGAGGTAATTTTTTTCGTGTGGATATCCAGTGTCATTTGTGGAGAATATTTTTGTTTCTCTATCAAAGTGCATTGATACCTTTGTAAAGAATCAATTGACCATCAGTGTAAGGGTTTTGTTTCCAGACTCAAATTCTGTTTCATTAATCTATTAATCTGTCTTCATTACTATCATTTTGTGGTAAGTTTTGAAATCTGGAAATGTAAGTCCTCTGACTTTGTTCTTCTTTTCCAAGATTATTTTGGCTATTCTGCATTTTCATATAAGTTTTAGGCTCAACCCTCACAATTTCTGCAAAAATGGCACCTGGAATTTTTGATAGGAGCTGCATTGAATGTGTAATCCTATTTGGGGAGAATTGCCATTTTATTGATGTTGAGTCTTCCGATCTATGAACATAGATTGCCTCTCCATTTATTCATCTTCTCTTTAATTTCTTGCCACAGTGTTCTATAGCTTTTCGTGTACAGACCCCAGATTTCTCTTGTTACATTGATTGCTAAGTGTGTTCTTTTTTTTCAATGTTCCAAGATTCATTGTTTATGCCCCACACCCAGTGCTCCATGGAATATGTGCCCTCAATACCCACCACCAGGATCACCCATCCCCCAACCCCATCCCCTCCAAGACCCTCAGTTTGTTTGTGAGTCCAAAGTCTCTCATGTTTTGTCTCCCTCCCCAATTTACCCCACTTCCCATTTCTTTTCCTTCTCCTACTGTCCTCTGTATTACTCCTTATGCTCCACAAGTAAGTGAAACCATGTGATATTTGACTTTCTCTGCTTGGCTCATTTCACTCAGCATAATCTCCTCCAATCCAGTCCATATTGCTAGAAAAGTTGGGTATTCATCCTTTCTGATGGAGGCATAATATTCCATTGTATATATGGACCATATCTTCTTTATCCATTCATCTGTTAAAGGGCACCTTGGCTCTTTCCACAGTTTGGCGATTGTGGACAGTGCTGCAATGAACATTGGGGTACATATGGCCCTTCTTTTCACTACATCTGTATCTTTGAGGTAAATACCCAGTAGTGCAATTGCAGGGTTATAAGGTAGCTCTATTTTTAATTTTTTAAGGAATCTCCACACTCTGTTCCAAAGCGGCGGCACCAACTTGCACTCTCACCAAGAGTATAAGAGGGTTCCCCTTTCTCCGCAGCCTCTCCAACACTTGTTATTTCCTGTCCTGTTAATTTTGGCCATTCTTACTGGTGTAAGGTGGTATCTCAATGTGGTTTGGATCTGAATTTCCCTGAGAGCTAGTGATGACGAACATTTTCTCATGTGTCTGTTAGCCATTTGTATGTCTTCTTTTTTTTTTTTTTTTTAAAGATTTTATTTATTTGACAGAGAGGGAACACAAGCAGGGGGAGTGAGAGAGGGAGAAGCAGACTTCCTGCTGAGCAGGGAGCCTGATGCGGGGCTTGATCTCGGATCTCCAGGATCATGACCTGAGCCGAAGGCAGCTGCTTAACCAACTGAGCCAGCCACCCAGGTGCCCCAGCCATTTGTATGTCTTCTATGCAGAAGTGCCTCTTCATGTTTCCTGGTCATTTTTTGATGTGGTGATCTTTATTTTGGTGTTGAGTTTGAGGATTTCTTTATAGATCTTGGATGTCAGCCCTTTGTCTGTAGTGTCATTTGCGAATATCTTCTCCCATTCCGTGGGTTGCCTCTTTGTTTTGTTGACTGTCTCCTTTGCTGTACAGAAGCTTTTTATTTTGATAAAGTCTCAAATGTTCATTTTTGCTTTTGTTTCCTTTGCCTTTGGAGATGTGTCTTGAAGGAAGTTGCTGTGGCCGATGCCAAAGAGGTTACTGCCTATGTTCTCCTCTAGGATTTTGATAGATTCCTATCTCACACTGAAGTCTTTCATCCATTTTGAGTTTATCTTTATGTGTGGTGTAAGACAATGTTCTAGTTTCATTCTTCTATATGTAGCTGTCCAATTTTCCCAGCACCATTTATTCAAGACTGTCTTTTTTCCAGTGGATATTTTTTCCTGCTTCATCGAAGATTATTTGACTATAGAGTTGTGGGTCCATATCTGAACTCTCCACTCTGTTCCATTGGTCTATTTGTCTGTTTTTGTGCCAGTATCATGCTGTCTTGGTGATCACAGCTTTGTAATAAAGTTTGAAATCAGGTAATATGATGCCCCCAGCTTTGTTTTTCTTTTTCAACATTTCCTTAGTAATTCAGGGTCTTTTTGGTTCCATATAAATTTTAGGATTGTTTGTTCCAGCACTTTGAAAAATGTTGGTGGAATTTTGATCAGGATGGCATTGAAAGTATAGATTGCTCTGGACAGTATAGACATTTTAACAGTGTTTATTCTTCTGATCCATGAGCATGGAATGCTCATCCATCTTTTTGTGTCTTCTTCAATTTCTTTCATGAGTGTTCTGTAGTTCCTCGAGTACAGGTCCTTAACTTCTTGGGCTAGGTTTATTCCTAAATATCTTATGGTTTTTGGTGCTATAGTAAACAGAATCAATCCTCTGATTTCTCTTTCTATATTTTCATTGTTAGTGCATAAAAACGCAACTGATTTCTGTGCATTGATTTTGTATCCTGCCACATTACTGAATTGTTGTATGAGTTCTAGTAGTTTGGGGGTAGAGTGTTTTGGGTTTTCCATAATAGAGTATCATGTCATCTGGGAAGAGAGAGAGTTTGACTTCTTTGCCAATTTGAATATCTTTTATTTCTTTTTGTTGTCTGATTGCTGTTGCTAGGAATTCTAACACTATTTTGAACAACAGTGGTGAGAGTGGGCATCCTTGTTTTGCTCCTGATCTCAGTGGGAAGGCTATCAGTTTTTTCCCATTGAGAATGATATTCGCTGTGGGTTTTTCGTAGGTAGAGTTTATGAGGTTGAGGAATGTTCCCTCTATCCCTATACTTTGAAGAGTTTTAATCAGGAGCAGATGCTGTATTGTGTCAAATGCTTTTTTTTTTTGCATCAATTGAGAGGACCATGAGAAGTTATTGATTTGTTCTATCACGTTGATTGATTTGCAAATGTTGAACCACCCTTGCATCCCAGGGATAAATCCCACCTGGTCATGGTGGATAATCTTTTTAATATACTGTTGGATTCTATTAACAAGGATCGTGTTAAGAATCTTGGCATCCATATTCATCAGGGATATTGGTCTGAAGTTCTCCTTTTTGATGGGGTCTTTGCCTAGTCTCAGAATTAAAATAATGCTGGCTTCATAGAAGCAATCTGGAAGTTTTCCTTCTGTTTCTATTTTTTGAAACAGCTTTAGGAGAATAGGTATTATTTCTTCTTTGAATGTTTGGTATAATTCCCCAGGGAATTTGTCACTGCTTCAATCTTGTTACTGATATTGGTCTATCTATAATAGATATTGGTCTATTCAGATTGTCAATTTCTTCCTGTTTCAGTCTTGGAGGCTTATAGGTTTCCAGGTATGCATCCATATCTTCTAGGTGGTTTAACTTCTAAGATTGTTCTTTTTGATGTGATTCCATTTCTCAATTTCTTTTTCCAATTGTTCATTATTAGTACCTGGAAATAAATCACTTTTTGTATATTGATCTTGTATCATATAATCTTGATCTTATTTATTAGTGCTGATAGTTTTTTAGTGGAGTCCTTGGTATTTTCTATATGTTTGATTATGTTATCTGAGAACAGATAGTGACATCAGTGGAAATGGTTGCATAAGGAAATCCAAAAAGTCTTCCCAAAATCAGGGAGGGAGATGAAACATGAGAGACTTTGTTTTTTTTTTTTTTTAAAGATTTTATTTATTTGACAGAGAGAAACACAGCCAGAGAGGGAACACAAGCAGGGGGAGTGAGAGAGGGAGAAGCAGGCTTCCTGCCGAGCAGGTAGCCCGATGTGGCACTTGATCCCGGGTCTCCGGGATCATGACCTGAGCCGAAGGCAGTCGCTTAACCAATTGAGCCACCCAGGCGCCCCGAAACATGAGAGACTTTGGACTCAGAAACAAACTGAGGGTCTTGGAGGGGAGGGGGTGGGAGGATGGGTGAGCCTGGTGGTGGGTACTGAGGTCACGTATTGCATGGAGCACTGGGTATAGGGAATAAACAATGAATCTTGGAACACTGAAAAAATAAAATAATGTAATAAAAAAAAGCAATGAAAAATCTGGCAAAAACTGGGAGAATCAACATTCTCAAAATGTTGGAAACTAACCAAAAGTTTGCAGCAACCCAGGGAGTGCTTACTCAAGAAAAACAACCAAGAGGCTCCTGGGTGGCTAAGTCAGTTAAGTGTCTGCCTTCAGCTCAGGTCATGATCCCAGGTTCCTGGGATCCAGTCCTGCATCAGGCTTCCTGCTTCAGGCTGCTTCTCCCTCTCCCTCTGCCTGCTTCTCCCTCTCCCTCTGCCCCTCCCCCTGCTCAGTCTCTCTCTCTCTCTCTCTCTCTCTCTCTCTCTCTCTCTCTCTCTCCCCACCTCTCTCTCAAATAAATAAAATCTTTAAAAAGAAGAAAGAGAAATGACTGGATATTGGCAAGGGTTTTGTGGCATTTCATCTTACCCTAGTTTCATCCACCAGTCTCTAAATCATGACAGCCCCTCTCGCAGTGGTGCTCATGGCCTGCCTTGCTCTGGTAAAACTACCTGAGCCTCAGAATTGGGAGCTGGGACAGGAAATAGCCTCAGGCAAAAACACAGTAAACTCTCCCCGTTCTTACTGAGATTCACGAGTTTTGTGGTGGAATAAATGCTTATCAGGTGTTTTTTTTGTTGTTGTTTTTGCCTTTGGTCAATTTCCAGATTCCAGAAATGGTTGTTTTGGACCATTTTGTCCAGTTTATTGTGGCTCTGTGGGAGGAGGATTTACCAAGCTTCTCACTCAGTGATTCCGGAAGTCTTGTCCCAGTAATGGCCTCCTGTGGTTATGTTTGCCACAGACTTTGCTCAAATTGGAAGGCTTCTCAGCACATAGCAGATTCATTTTCAGAGTGGTGTCTATATGTCTTGGATGGGGCAAGGGTGGAGCAAGTTCCACTGATATGTCTCTTCAATGTCCTATCAGCTTTCAAAAGGAAACTTAAGAGGGGACTGAGCATTCTGTATGCAGAGAGAGGATGAGCCATGAATGTGCCAGAAGTCTGCCCTGCCTTGTGGCAGTGAATGTGAAGGCTGGTGCAGATGAGGCCTCCACGCACCATTTGAGGAGTTGTCTTCAGGGTGGAGAATCGAGAAATGAGGGGGGAGGGGAATGTCTTCCTTCATAAGATATTAATTGTGGGAAACGAGGGGATGGAAAACCACCTGTGGAGGAAACTTTCCAGTTGAAAAAAATTCCTAAGGGATATATTATTCTTCCTCTTTGCATATTTATATATCTGTATGTTGTTCTGTGTCTGTCCATGGTCTGACTCAGTGGTCCCTCTGGGGCTGGCTCATCAACACACCCAGAGAGCTGGACCTCCTTAGTTGGCTAGGGAGATGGCTCTTGCAGTGTTGAGGTGTCTCTGTGTGTCTGTGTGTGCCATGGGGGACCCCCTTCCCACACAAATCTTCCTGGGGGTACCAGAGCTACTATATACAAATGAAGCTTTTTAAAAACGATTTTATTGCGTGAGAGAGCGATAGAGAGCGAAAGCACATGCACAAGCAGGGGGAGCAGCAGGAGAGGGAGAAGCAGACTCCCAGCTGGGCAGGAAGCTTGACCCAGGACTCAATCCCAGGACCTGGGATCATGACCTGAGTCAAAGGCAGACGCTAATCTGACTGAGGCACCCAGGGGGCCATGCAAATAAAGCTTTTTGATGTATATTTTCAATTAATCGATGCCTCTTGCATAGAAGAAATGAAATTAGTTTTCTTCCTTACCGATCTGAATTCATAGGTTAAAAAGCTAATGAAGGTTGGTTTTCTCCTGGTGTTGCTTCTACTCACATGCACTACCTTTTGCTTTTACTAATTGCCTGTGAATAAGATGGTGTCTAAATTGGTCTACAGGCATCAGTCGACATTTAAGAACAACTTTGAGGAGCAGTGCTCCCCACAAGTATGTGTCTTATGAAGGAGGGTGAGCATTTAATACCACAACAGATGCCACAGGGGAATGGCCACTCACAGAACCCCATTTTGAAAAAGCAGATCTGTTTTCTCTTTCTCCGTTTTGGCTGGTGTTCTAAAGAGAAATGGGATTTTGGCAGTTTTGGGGAGCCCTCGTCTATTTCGGGCAATTACGAGATCTGAGAGCTGGAGGAATTCATGAAGAGGGTTCCAGCCCCCTATTCTATAAAATAGCATAGAAACAGCGAGTTTTCGGTTGTTAATAGCCCAGCTCTGTCCATTTTGTGAGCAAATGTCATATTAAAAGACGAAAATACAGCTGAGAGACTAGCTTCCCAGGACAAATGGGAGGGGAGGTCCAGGCGGCTATAACTTAGTGCTTTAGTCATCTTTAATAGAAATGGAGTCTCTAGCCAAGCCTAATATATAATGTATCATAAAACATATGTCTGTCAGTCTCCCAGGTACGATAAATAGGGAAAACACAGACCTCAAAGGGAGGCGATGGCAGGCCTTGCAGAGGGGCTCAAATTACTTGGCTGCCTGTGGGGGTTGAAGGCTGTGGGGAAGGAATGATGTAATGTGTATTTTTAGTGTTTCTAAGAAGTGACTGTCTCCAGCCCTGTGTTCCGGTGGGTCCTGAAAAGGGAGGGCTGGATTTATAGATCCTCCTGGGACAACTGAGGTGGGTTCCTGTCTTCCAGATGATTGAACTTTATCTTTTCTCTTTGGAGGGGAGGACAGCAGGGAAGAGATGGGATGCACCTAGCTGCTGGGGTTTTGCAGAATGTCCACCCGGTTCAGATCTTGGTGTTGCTTCATCCTTTTCTGCCAGGGAACAGTGGCCCAGGTTACCTAGTAAGAATGGCTGTCTCTGTCCCCATGCTCAAGAGCCTGAGTTACCCTCCCTCTCAGGGTGCCCTTAGCCATCATCTGAGTTTCCTGCTGTCCCAGCGTGCTCTGTCCTTGGCTAGACAATCCCGCTTGGTAGATTCTTGTCCTTTCCCACTACTGAGCCTACTTCTCTGAGTGCTAGTTCCACCTAGCACTGAAAGTCTTCAGGTGTCGTCACCTCTATGACTCTGTTTCCTAATCTGTAGAATCGGAAGTTATAAGCTCTCTCTTTAAAATGCCAATACAGGTCTGTTGATTTCAACTCTAAGCCATGTTCTTTGGCTCACCTCGGGGTCCCTGTACTCAAAATGTCATCCCTGCTTGTATTTCTCTAAACCATGCCCTGTCTCTCCCTAGAAAGCCCACTGAAATATTTCCCCATGTCAAGTCCTTTCAAAATACATTGCCCTGGCTCCATTCACTCCATTTAGGCTAGGAACTCTCTACACTTCTGGAAATTTCTATCATCATACCTCTCCCATGTCTCAGCACATGGGTGAGCATGTGCTCTAGCATACCCACGTGTACACTCACACTCACACATAGCACCACCGAGCAGCCAAGGAGTGGCTCTTTATGTGATAACGTGATGTGATTTGAAGCTGTACTGAGATCACAGTCTTTGTCCTAACATGAGAGGGAAGCAGCCCTTATCCAACTTGAAGAGACTGATTCTTCTGATTCACAATGGTTTTTCCATGCATTTTCTGCTGGGAGCCACTAAATTATCATCTCATACTCAGCAAGCACGGCCACAAGCGAGTTACCTGGAGACTGCAAGTGGGCAGCTGGCAGGGGGTGAATGAGCTCCTAGGTTCAACCTGACTCATGTGCCCATGTTTCTCGGGATCAGCCCCATCTATGTAGCTGCATCTAGTTTTTTCATATTTGATATTATGAATAATTATGCCAATTCACACGTGCCCAATTTCTCAATGATTTCAAGCCCCCCTTCAGGGCCTGAGCCCCATTGTGCCCTTTTACTGTCTCTTCTCTTCTACTATTGTCCACAGGGATCTTTCTTTGGTAGAATGGCTTTAACTTTTGACCAATCCACTGGCTTGATTTAAGCAAACATGACAGTCTTGGAAGCCACAGGCTCAAGGTAGCGATGCCTCAAGATGGAGTGAGCCTGAGTCCTAGCCCGAGTCTCCAGTTAGAACACTATTTTGAACTTTATGTTCAAACTTTAAGCTTCTGTTTTTTTTTTAAGATTTTTTATTTATTTGACAGAGAGAAACACAGCCAGAGAGGGAACACAAGCAGGGGGAGTGAGAGAGGGAGAAGCAGGCTTCCCGCCGAGCAGGGAGACCGATGTGGGACTCTATCCCGGGTCTCCGGGATCATGATGTGAGCTGAAGGCAGTCGCTTAACCAACTGAGCCACCCAGGCACCCCTAAGCTTCTGTTTTTTGAACCACTATACATTTTTTTTTTATCATAGCAGCCTGCATTATCCTAACTAATGTAGCCCCAATAAACTCATCAGTTGACTCTCTTTTCACCAACTACATCTATCAACGTTTTCCAAATACAAGGATGCCTTGGTGGCTCAGTCAGTTAAGCGTCTGCCTTCGGCTCAGGTCATGAGTCCAGGGTCCTGGGATCGAGCCCCACATGGGGCTCCTTGCTCAGTGGGAAGCCTGCTTCCTGCTTCCCTCTACCTCTCTCTTTCTCTCTGACAAATAAACAAATAACATCTTTTAAAAGTTTTCCAGATAGAGACTTTCTATGGCACTCAACACCTCTTCCCCCTGAACCCACTAGACCCACAAAGCAGCACTTCATAGTTGAAGCAACCTAAGCATGAGAAACTGCTAAACAGATTGTTGGATGCAGCTGACAGAATATATCTCTGACAAGTATTTGGGCCCACATTTGTAGGCCACTGGTACTTAATCTAATCGTCTTGTACTCATAGTACAGTGTTTCTAAAAATGGCAACCATAGGCTGGGAGAGCGAGAGGTAACTTGATTAGCATGGGGATTTCTTACTGTAGAATCTGGAATCGTGTGAAATTCCCAGCCTGGGCTGCAGAATGAGGTAAGGGATTTTGTTAAGGATGGTCAAAGCACAGCCTGTCTTTCTTACTTACACTTTCTGAGAACTTTGGGGTTTTAAGGCCCCTGATTATTGCTCTGAAACTCTGGATAAATTCATGGAACAAAATTAGCATGAACAGGGGACAGGCATCCTGGCTAGGCACGAAGTCCTTCATTCCCGCCTGGGAAGGAAAAAAAAAAGAATCTACAGGCTTGTCATTCTTTGACTTCCTCCCTATAGCCCTTCAGCTTCCCTCTCTTGTCTCCTTTCCTAGAAGCCAAACTAAAAAAGTCTGGTATTGCAAAACCCCTTTGCTGGGCTTCTCACAAACTTCTGACTTGAGAAGAGTGGCTTATGTTTTCCACCTGTCACCTGCTTTCCCATCCTGCTATGATGGATACTAAAAATGCCCGATCTCTGTGAGCTCTAAAACTTCTTATGTGCAGCCAGGGTGGAGAACCACCTTGGAAGCCTGCAGCCAGATCAGTCCTTCAGGAACTCTCTGTGCATGTCAATCACCAGGGGACCTTGTTAAAATGTAGGTTCTGCACTTCTAACAAGTTCCCAGGTGATACCTTTGCTACTGGCCCTTGGACCACACTTTGGCGAGCCAGGAGCCAGGTGGCCCTGTCAGATTGTTCTTGACGATCAGACTCTGCAGGTTGTCATCTGGCACAGTAAGAGGAATCAGCAGTCATTTTCCAGGTCTCTCATATTCGTAACATGCTCTAACTCTGTTCTGCATGGGTAGACACCGTGAGGATTCACAACTACCTCCAGACAAGGTAGGACGCTTTTGAGAGATTTGGATTCTTAATTGCTGGGTAGAGGAATCCGCCATTATCTGAGGGGTATACGTTCCATGACCTCCAGTGGATGCCTGAAACTCTGTCCTCCACGTGTCCTCCCCGGCACAGTCCCCAACGTAACGATGGTTTGACTTAAACAATTTTTTTTTGACCTTCAGATGGTGCAAAAGTGATATGTATTCAGTAGACACTATATTTAAATTTTTATCCTTTTCCAGGCTACTGATTTGTGGCCTGATCCTCTCTGGTGACGCCAGGCAGAGGCTGCATGCTGTAGCTCCCAGTAAGCCCGGCGATCACAAAGGTAAACGACTAATACACTCACAACTATTCTGCTTTTCAGGTTCAGCAGAGTATTCAATAGATTATACAAGACACACGACACTTGATTGCAAAACAGGCTTTGTGTTACGTGAGTTTGCTCAACTGGAGGCTGATGTAGGTGTACCAAGCATGTTTAAGGTAGGCTGGGCTAAGCTATGATGTTTGGTACCTTAGGTGTATTAAGTATATTTTCAATTTATATTTTCAATTCCCGATAGGTTTACCGGGGCATAACCCTGTTGTAAATCAAGGAAGATCTGCACAACACACCCATGACAAAGTGAAATTATAAATTAGGCACAACAAGAGATTGGCAACAATAATTAAATAATAAAATAGAACAATGGTAACAATATGCAGTAATACAAGTTAGGTGAGCATGGTCTCTCTCCCTTTCTCTCTCTCAAAATATCTTACTGTGCTGTACTCACCCTCCTCGTGATGATGTGAGATGATAAAATGCCTCTGTGATGAGAGGAAGTAATGTGAATCACTCAGGCATTGTGACATAGCCTTAGTTAGGCTATTGTCGATCTTTTCATGAGAGAGAAGGAGGATCATCTGCTTCCAGACCGTGGTTGAATTTGATGTACCTGAGATCGTGAAAAGTGAAAAGTGAAACTGTGGATAAGGGGGAGCTAGAATACCCAGGGTACTTGGTGATCATTTTGAGGTTCTTTGTTTAGCTAAATGAATGTATAATGTATATGTATGTACATGTATTATATTCATTTTATATGTATATATGTAACCATCCTTCAGCCTTTCTGAAATTTTCCCTTTGGAAGTTCTCGCTCTAACAAATAACCGGCCCCACTGACTATTTCAGTCCGTACTCTAATTGAAGAAATCTACAATACTGACATTGAAAGGGATCTTGAAATCCACCTCACCCACCCCCCTGCATTTGAGGAGGCTGGAGAAACTGCCGACTCATCCCTAGTGTTGAGCCATTATCTTCAAAACATGAAAAACATGATTCTCAGACAAATGGAGAATGAACACGTGTGGAGGATTTGATTCATTTCATTAAGTAATGAGGGAACCAGCATGATGGTGAGGCAGGTTCCCAGGACAGATATTTCTACATAAGTAGTCAGAGGGATCCTGAAATGAATTTGCTGAGAGAGACCAAGCTGGCAGATGTCTTAGGACAACTGTAAAACTGAAACCCAAAGAGGATCGCCTTTCCTACCGGACAAAAATATACGAATTAAAATGTAACTTCACAGTCTTGGGGCCCCACTCAGATAGGCAAAAAAGCCAAACACAAGCATGTTCTCCTGTGCGATTAAGTAATTCTTGGGGGAGCCTGAGTAAAATGACATGGGAAGGCTAGGGGCACCTGGGTGGCTCAGTCGGTTAAGTGTCTGTCTTCGACTCAGGTCATGATCCTGGAGTCCTGGAATCACATCCCCTGTTGGGCTCCCTGCTCGGTGGGGGGTCTGTTTCTCCCTCTCCCTCTGCCCCTCCTCTGCTCCAACTCTCTTGTGTGCTGTCTCTCAAATAAATAAACAACAAATAAAATCTTACAAAAAATAATAAAATGACCTGGAAAGGCTATGCAATCATTCTTCCGCTTTGCCTCTGAGTTTTGGATAATTTTTCTTAATGCCAGACAGAAGGTGAACCAGCACCAGTCTCCCAGTACAATTTTAAACCTTCCTACTCTTGGCAGATCAGCAAAGACATCACTTTTGGCAGCTGTTTTTACATTTTTCTCTCCCAAGACAATGATAGCAGATGACAGCCCCATGTGTGACACGTTGCCCTGGGCTTGCCCAGGGTTATATAGGCACTTGAACGCCACCCATTTTTCTCTCACAGAGAAAGTGTGTAGGTTTGACCCTGATGTCATGATGGGGGGATATATGTGTCTATAGATCTTCCTTTTATTTAAGAAACTATCACACATTGCTACTTAAACCTATTATTAGTAAAAATAAATTTTCTCATGGCTCACATCAAAACTGACTTCCATGTATGAGCATGGTCTGAGAAATAGTGATTTATGAAAACCAATCTCTAACGTGTTTTGTAAAAATCCTCTACTGCTCTGATTGCATTTGTTTCTGTTTCTTTGCATCTTGCCTAGATTTGTGCGATAGAATCTCAAATTCTATGTGCTTGGCCTTGAGAGCAAGAAGTGCTGGGACTTATGGGCTTTGGGACACATCAAGCCATCCTTAACCATTTGCAGCCCAACAATAATAGTGCTTTGGTCAAAGGGACATGAGACAAATTTCTAAATCCTCATGTGGTGTCTGCCAGTCTTGTATCTCAACTCTCCAATGGGGACGAGGATGCATTTTTCAAATCCTCTGCATCCTATGGCTCAGTGATTTCCCGCTACTGAGACAATCCACAGCTGGGCTCCTGGTTTTTTCATGATTGAAGTGAGAACCCTTTTCCTGGGCATGTCCTAAAACTCAGGGCAGGCCTTCCCTGGCCATGTCTGCACTCTACAACTTCATCACCTTGTCCATGGCTGATGGGGAGGTAGAAACCCAACCCTGGTGGGGGCAGGAGATACTCCCTCCCCCTCCTGTCTCAGAAATTTGGACCTTGAAATAGAGAGATAGTGCTGGAAAGGTATTAACACCAAGTACCCGTTGATCATAGCTCTTTAGTGAGAAATTTGGATAATGCCTTCTCCCAAGGGCCCTAGGTCTACCTCATCTGGGCAGCTCACACTTCATTTGATTCTGTAAGTTAGGTGAAGAATTTTTCTATTACCTTTCACTCCACTTTTTGTTGTTGCTGTTAATTTTGGCAAAGTTAGTTTCAGTTGTTTAAAAATGAGAAAACTGTTGCTTAACAGAGTACTCCCCAGCATAATGAGGTAGATGGAGGCTGAACTGGCTTGGTTAGGTGAAGAGGCTCTGGTTGCAGCCCTAGCTCTGCCACTCTTTTGGTGTCAATAAGCCATGCTAATTCTCTGAACCTTGACTTTCTCTCCCACAACTCTAGCAGGTAGACTAGAAGAGTCTTAAGGTCCTGAGGTAGTTTAAGTAGTTGGGTCACACCATGGGAGCCTTACTGTGTGGAAGCCCAAGCCACATCCGGGGGCCATGAGGAGGTATTACAAGTGAGTCTCAGACAAGCTCCCTTCCAATGGCCGGTATCGACTGTCAACCATATGAATGACCATTTTGGATGTCTAGCCCAGGGGAGCCTTCAGATGACTGCAACCCCAGTTGGCTTCTGCCTACAACCAGATGAGAACTGTCTAGCCAAGCCCTTCCCCAGTTACTGACTCAAATTCCCCCTCAACATCTCTGTGGTCCTATTAAGTTATTGTCTTATGCCAGTAAGTTTTGGGATTGTTTTTATTAGATAGCTGTAATAATGGCAACCATCGCCTCTGGCCTTGACACTCCTTTACTCTCTCCCTCCTTTTTTCTATTTGTCTATCCAATTCCTCCATTCAGCCAGCATTTTAAAAGTTCTGACTCTTCATGGAACTGGGGCCTCCAAGTTAAATCAGTCCCTGTCCATGGCCTTGCAAAGTGTCCATGGGAAGGGGGAAACCAGCATGAGTAAAGCCAGCTCAAACCACAGAAAACATAAAAAGAGTGGTGGGAAGGCATGGGAAGTAAGCTTTGGAAACTCTGCATTAGGAGTGGTTAAATCTCCTTGGTGAGTAAGACAGCTAAAACCTTGGCTCTCATGAGTAGACATCCCAATGGAGGAGACAGTCAATAAAGGAATAAACAACTAACTAAGTGAATACATTGACAATGGCAGGATAGGGTAGACTGGGTGAGAATGGAGCATGGGAAGCCAGATATGAGACTGAGGTAAGCCCAGGTGAGAGAGGAAGAAGAAGAAGATGGTGTGAGGGAAAATGGAGAAAGGCTGGAGAACCCAGCATCAGTAGACACTGGACTGGGTTTGGCCATCAGTTGAAGTGGCTGGCTGGGTTAGCTTGCCCACCTTGGTTGGAGAGCACTTTGCCCCTCCAAGCGCCCACCTTTGGATTCTCCTCACTAATCTCCATATCAAAACTTGCCTTGAGGAAAGATTCTAACAAAGTCAGGTGCCAGGGACCAATAAGAAGATTCAATGTGGTATCTTTTCATGAGCCATCAGTTGCCTAACATTTCAGCTAAAGGAGTGAAGCCATAAGGATCAGAATATTCAGAACTGATAAAAGGGGAGTTGTCTATGACTTAAGTCAGCTTAAGTCAAAAAGGGGTGAAAGCAGCAGGGCTCCCCAAAGAGTCACCCAAGATCCTCTCCTCTTTCTCCTCTGGGTTCTTTGTATTAATTCCTTGCTTCTCTCTTTAGCTCTGAAGCATTTTTCTCTTTTTTGGGTTAAATGGCTTTTTCTTCATCTCTGATCACATGGGCTAAACATGGTACCCCCAAATGGTGTCCTCAGCCCCAAAGTTTGTATCATCTTATATGTCCATCATCCCTAGCTAGCACTGAACCAGCTGAGTCCCTCTTCCAAGTTTTGGTCAAGAGACCATAGCCCAGTTTGAATCCGAGTCTTCCCTAGTACACTGAGCTGGAGGAAGGCCGGGCCAGTCAGGAAAAGATTGCTAGCAGGTTATCTTTGAGCAGAGCCATGCATGGAGGGGAGATAGTGGTCATCTCTCTTTCACTACAGGTGAGCTTTTGGGTGGAGGGCACCCCAGGATGCAGATTCTATCTAATATCTGATTACTTAAAAGCCAGATTGGTCCTCAATAACCATTCTGTAGACTATTGGTGGCCATTGCTGGGAATGTCCTCCTCTTAGCTACACTGTTTCCAAAGGAGATAAAAAGGATCAGTGACAGCTGGTGGTTTGTTTTTATTCTCTTAAGTCTCAGATGACTGTAGTCATCTGTTAATTAGCCTCCAGGAAAGCCCTCCTTTATTCTGCTTCCTGTGACGGACCAATGGGCATTTAAGCCTAGACACAGCGGCAGCTCCCCTGCAATTTTTCTTGCCCTGTTTTCCCAGAAGTTAAGGTAGATGCATCCCCTGTTGACTCAGTTGCTGCAATAAAGAAGAGAGTCTGGGACTTCTGAGAATATCCTGCCCGCTCAAACCCCAGAGAGGGGCTGAGCACTAACCTGTGTAGAGCTCTGATTATGTGCCAGGCACGGTGATAGGAATGCTTCTGTTGCCCTCCTCCCTTGATCTCATAGCAATGATGTGATGTCCAGCAGGGACAAGTCCCATGTGATACATGCATTT
This sequence comes from Spilogale gracilis, assembly GCA_004023965.1. NCBI lineage: Eukaryota > Metazoa > Chordata > Mammalia > Carnivora > Mephitidae > Spilogale > Spilogale gracilis. The sequence goes on from PITA01004238.1 coordinate 67,649, forward strand.
GTAGCCACATAACCTCTAATTTAGATAACATTTTTCTTTCCTGTACATGGAATCAGCACAGCTCCCCTTATTTCTTGGAGCATGAAGTGAAGGCACAGGGCCCTTGGATGCTTTTTTTTTTAAAGTAAGACATTCTATATTCTATATTAGGAAAGAACCTACCCCTAATAATTCTATATTAGGAAAGAACCTACCCCTTTGATACTTCTCAGCAGGGATGGTGTCCATACATGGAGTCTTTGCAATTGGGGGGGTATTCTTTTACAAACATTGAGGGACCACAAGAAGAGGAACCTCAAATAAAACCTCTAAACTGTTTGAAGTTAAATATGCTTCTCAAGAGTTTTCACATTTTAGTGTCTTGGCTCTTGGAATGGAAGGATTCATTCAACTGGCTTCAAAAAGCAAATTGCATGGACATTCTCAGGTCAACTAAATGTTGGTTAGTTGCTGTCATGGAGTTTCCAGTCACTTCAGAGCCCTCTGGGATTGATCCCTAGTTTCCTACACTGGGGAGCCTGCCAGAAAAAAAGGTGGGCAAGAAGTACTGATGCTGCTTTGGATTCAAACACTATAAATTATTGGAAATTCTGTGGCCAGAACACTAGATTGCTGAAATTTACTGACCACATCAATGATACAAAGCACCTTATTTGGCTTTTTGCAATGATCCTAATATATAAGCAGTGTTATTCCAGCTTTAGGAGAAAGGGCACGCTCAATTCAGAAATTAAGTAACATGTTCTGGAGGAACATTAAAATGCAGAGCTTAAGGGATGTGGATTCAAATCCCAGCATCTGGCTTCTTAGGTGTGGGATCTTAGCCTTAGTTTTCTCATTAAATTTTATTAGTGTAAAAGGAATGGTGACGATCCAGGCCACCTATGTCATCACGTTTGGATGAGGATGATATAAGATCTTGTGTTTGGCTCCTGCTCTGACTACCCCATAGGGCTGAAGGCTCACAGGTGGCAGGCCTGGGACTTGATCCCAGAGCTTCTGGATTCACCATTTGTAACATCCTACATTATGGGGCATCTATGTGGCTCAGTCGGCAGAGTGTTTGACTCCTGATTTCAGCTCAGGTCATGATCTCAGGATTATGATCTCCAGGTTGTGAGATAAAGCCCCACGATGGGCTCTTCACTCAGCTGGGAGTCTGCTTCTTCCTCTCTCTCTCTCTCTCTCTCTCTCTCTCTCTCTCTCTCTCTCCCTCTATCCCTCCCCCTGCTGCATGCACTCTCTCTCTCTAAAATAAATAAATAAATCTTCAAAAAGAAACAACAACAAGAACAACTAAAAAAAAACAAACAAAAAACCAAAAACCCCATTCAACTCTGCCTTCCATGGGGAGATTTTGATTCCAAAATGAAGATAGGCTAAGGTCAAGGGAAAAGTTTGGGGTTCAAAGTCAGCTAAGTTTGACTAATGGTTAACAGTCCCCTCCCCCATACAGCCACACAATCCTATTTATTTGAGAACATGTGTGTATAGATTTAAGGAGAATTCTGTGAAGATAGGACAAGAGAAACCGTACCATGATGTAGAATATACACTTATCGACAGATGTTAGTTCTGCTAGGCAATCCTTTTGTTCTTATTGTTTTTCTTCATAAATCGACTTCATTGAAGCATAATTTACATATAATGAAATGCACCCACTTTAAGTTTGATGAGTTTTGACAAAAGTGTACATCTGTGAAACTACCATGATAATCAAACTGTGAAGCATTCTCATCATCCCAGAAAAGTTCTCTTGTGCTTCTTTGTGGCCAATTCCCCACCTCCCAACCCAAGGAACCACTAACCTGCTTTCTCTCTCTATGGAATCTAACTGTTCTAGAATTTCATATAAATGAAGTCATACAGTTTGTACTCCTTTGTTTCTGGTTTCTTTTGCTTAGCCTTGCATCAGAGATTCATCCACGTTGTTTTGTATATCAGTAGTTTATCCCTCTTTCTGGCCTTGTAGTATATCCTTGTGTGTGTATGCACACATGTTTATCCACTCATCCTGATGGGCAATCATTCAGCAAAGGTTAAGGCCATACAGGACCACTTGACCACTAGGACCCCTCCCTGGACCATGGGCTTTAGAGAACCTCTCTTTGACCTTTCTCCAGATGGGTCCTTCCCCATGAGGGGAAATGCCTGTGGGACCAAGGACACATGATCACCTGGAACCTTGCCTAGGTCCCCAGAACCAGACAATCCCCTGCTTAAATGGCCCTGAGTCTACTGCCAAGCCTACATGGGCCTTCCTCCTGAATCAGTCCTCCTGCAGGTGGACAGTTGCTATAGACTAAATGTTTGTGCCCCCTCCCGCCCCAAATTTATATGTTGAATTAATCCTTAATCCTCAGTGTATTTGGAGCTGGGGCATTTGGGCAGTGATTAGGTCCTGAGAGTGGAGCCCTCATGGAAGGGATTAGTACCTTCTAAAAGAGGCCTCAGTGGGCTCCCTGGTCCCTTCCGCTATGCGAGGATACTGAAAAGATGGCCGTCTATGAATCAGGAAGCGGGCTCTTACCAGACACCGAATCTGCAGGGCCTTTGTCTTGGACTCTCCAGCCTTCAGAACTGTGAGAAATAAATTCATATTGTTTATAAGCCACCAAGTCTATAGTTTTCTGTTATAGCCAGCCGAATGGACTAAGACAACAGGGCTATAGCCCCAAGTCTGAAGGTGGTGGTCTGTGGGTGTGAGGATAGCGCAGGGACCTTGGGTGTGCAGGCTGAGCTGAGTTGCCTATGTTCATGCACACATGTCTTCTCATGGGTGAAGAGGAGGGGGCCTGCTGCAGGCTGGGAGCCTTGATTTGTATTCACTTCCCAGTCCACAAGGGCTGGGGTGGGTCTGTGGCCATAGAAGCAGGGGCAGAAGGGAGGAAGAGATTATCAAGAAGAAGTAAAAATTGGAAAGAGACAGAAAGCCAACTTTTGAGGTCACAGAGAAGAGGGTTGTAGAATTGGAAGTGATTTCAGATTTCATGTTCTCTCATCCTTTAATTTCACAGATGAGACAACTGAGACCCAGAGAGGTGAAGTAACTTTTCCAAGGTCACATAGCTAGTTAGAGGTAAAGCCAAGATAAGAAGTAAGATTTTCTAGTTCCTAGGCTAGAGGTGTTTTGATATATACAAGAGCAATGGTCTTCAAACACTTTTGTTTGAATATCTCCTAAATTATCTTTGTTAAGTTGTGAAGCCCCTTCATCTATTTTGACACTAACTTCTGAAATATTTTAAATCATAAATTTAAAGCATTGCAAAGGATTTAATTTCCAGCATATTGCAAATATTGTCATTTTAAAATCAAATTATTATGTCACACTTGGAAGTGAAATCTAAATACCACAGTCATTTGCTGCTCATGAACATCCATTAAAAAATAGGCAAACAAGCTCCTCCTTAATAGAGAGAAATTTTATATCATTCCCTTTTCTTTCTGAACTTGAATTTTCTTTCTCTTCTCCCCAAGAAACAGTCCTAATATAGTTCATGCTTGGAAGATTTTTATTTCTCACTCTATTACATTTCCCCCCCCCCACATGCACAGAAATTACATGTCGCCTTTCCTGTGTCCTTTCATTCATTTATTAAACAAATATTTATCGAGGGCTCATTATGTGCCAGACATTGTTCTAGATGTTATTCTAGCAAACAAAACATAAAAATATCTGCTGTAATGGAACTTACTTTATGGTAAGAAGAGAAACCAAGCAAGGCAAGGAGATAGCTGTTGTCGGGTAGGAGGTGGTGCTGGCATTTTTTATAGGATTGTCTTCCTGAAAAGGTGACTTTTGCACAAGATCTGAAGGAAGGAAGTATTCAGCTATGTGAATATGAGGGAAGGAGCATGTTAGAGGGAATAATAGCTGGTGCAAATACCCTGAGGCTGGACAGTGCCTGTTATATTTGGAGAAGGTCAAGAGGGCCAGCCTGGTTTGAGCCAGGAGATGAAGAGTGAGTGCCCCTGGAGATGAAATCAGAGGTCATGGGTAGTAAGATTATGTAGGACTTTGTAAGATATTTTAAGGATTTTCAGCTTCACTAACCATGGAGGATTTTGAACGAAGAAGTTACATCATCTGATTTATTTTAACAAGACTTTGTGGCTGCCATCTTGAAAATAGCCTGCAAGGGGATACGGGCCAAATCCAGGAGAGCTGTTAGGGAGGGTGCTGGGTATCTTTTACTTGCTCTTCAGGTCTACTCTCCACTTTTCTCCACCCTGCATTGCACCCTGGGAGGCTGACCTCTATGGGTTACATCAGTGGGTTGTTTGCTCTCTGGCTTCTAGTAGGTTCAGCTAATGGGGACCAGTGGAAGATGAGAGGGAGAGAGGGGAATGAGATGACATTTATTCCATTTGCTCCACTGGCTCCCTCCATACTGAATCACTGCAGGTCAGCTGTGTCCCTCTACCTAGGACTATAACTCCTGACAGGTAGTAGTGTTCCCCTTATAGCTAACCTTTTGGGGTTCTGGTAACCGTCCTCTCCCATTGCTGTTTTAGGGCTAGAGGTGGACAGGGCATCCCTTCATGTGAGTCCATGGTGTTTCATCATCTCTTAATTAAACTCTCTTTAGCCACCCTCAGCATGCCATCTATTTCCTCTTGGGGCCCTGGCTTTCTCAGTTATTTATCATTATGTCAAAAACCACCGTAAAACATAATGGCTTAAAACAACCGTAATCATTTATTCACTCATAATCTTAGAATTTAGGCAAGGTTTGGCAGGCATAGCTCGTCTTTGCCCCATGTGGCATCAGTTAGGGTAGCGGGGGCTGGAGGATTCACTTCCAAGATGGCTCACTCATATGGCTGGCAACCTGGGGTTAGCTGTTGTCTTGGCACTCAGCTGGGGCTGTCGGCTGGGAGATTTGATTCTCCTCCAAGTGGGCTGTTAGGGATTCCACACAGCATAGAGGCTGCGTTCCCAGGGGCAGGAAGCAGAAGCCGCCAGTCCTCTTAAAGTCTAGGTCCAGAACTGGCACAGCATCATTTCTCCTATATGCAACTGGCTAAAACAGTCAGAGGCCAATGCCAGATTCGAGGCAGTAGAAAGGAGTACAGTGAATTTATGGCCATCTCTAATGCACCATACCAACTGAGACAGGAGGCTGTTGCCATAATCCGAGAGAGTGACAGTGATGATTTGAACCAGGGAAAAAGAGGCTGGACCCCGCTTAATAGTTTGAAGAGAGCGGACAGGGTTTGCTGACTGGATGTGAGGTGTGAGAGAAAGAGAAGAGTTGTGTTAATCTGTGCCTTCTGAGAAGTGTATGCCCAGATGGAATTAAACATGGAAGAATTGTACTCGTCTTACTCCCGGTGTGAAAGGAAATTGGGAAGGAGCCAGTGAAAGCTGGGCCATCAGACCATGATGGAAGTCTGACCCTGGATGGAGGGAGGAGGGAGAGAAGGTTGGATGGAGGTCCAAGGCTACTGTGCAGTGTAAGGAAGGATTGGCAAAGTCCTTAGAGAGTTCTTGAACCAAAGTTGACCAACAAAGGAGTTTTGTGTCTCCCAGGAATGGATCTGACTCAGTATTCCATTGCTGGTGGGAAGCATTCTGAGGAGGGGGTGGCCTGGATTCAAGCACAGCACGTGGGGCTCTTCCTGCATAGGAGGTCTGTGAGGCACGTTCTTATAGCTGCCTCAGGGGTCAAGGACAACCCTAAGGTTTTGATCTGAGCAGGGAGAAGGGTAAGAGCACCTTAACTTGGCTGTGGAAACCTGTGGGAAGAGCTGGTTTCAGAAGGAATATCAGAAGTATGATTTTGGACGTGTTAAGTTTGAGATACCTATTACATGTTCAGTAGAAGTTTCAAATAGGCAACTGGATAAACATGCCAAGATTTGGGGGGAGATGTTCATGTGACAGAGAATAAATTATGGTTAGTAAGACTCATAAGTGTTAACATCTCTTCTTGATGAAGTTAGCATTACAATATGGTTGGCACCAAATTGATCAAAACAACATAAATAGGTATCAAATTTTGATAATTAAATGTAAATTACAAAGCATAAAAGTAATTTTTTGGGGAACACATCTCTTTTTTTAGGGAGAGAGAACTTACATGTGCATGAGCAAGAGGTGAGTGGGGGAAGGGGAAGAGAGAGAATCCTAAGCATGTTCCACACTCAGCATAGAGCCCAACAAAATCCCACAACCCTGAGGTCACGACCTGAGCCAAAACCAAGAGTCAGACGCTCAACCAACTGAGCCACCCAGGCTCCTGGAAATGCATCTCTTTACATGATATATCTACGAATGAATATTCCTTATCACCAGGAAAAGCCAGAGTTCACAATCAACTGTGCTCCCATTGAAGTACCCAGAAATCTTATTCACATTTAAATGCAGATCAGAGTAGGAAGAATTTTATTTACAGTAACATTGTTTGGTTCTCTAAACTTCTGCATCCTCTGCCAAGGATCCTGTGGTAGGAAACTATTCTCAAAAATCACTTCTGGTTATCAGTTGACAACTCTAGCACGTCTTCCTGCAGCTTTGGTGAAAGCAGACAATTAGATACCACCTGGCTTGCAACAAGATCCGTTACTGAATGATTAGCGTTATTTACTTTGTCAATAATAGCCCCAAATCTGAAACTGACCCTCCGTTTGATGCCAAAGACATTTTTACTGCCTGGGGCAGTGCACCTGTGGAAGGTTCTGGAAGGATGAGAGGTTGGCCTTTTTTTTTTAATGGAGTATAGGAGGGCAGTTGCAAAAAGGGAGGTAGGAAAGATGGTTCTGCATTTCCTTAAGCATGTCCTTGGGCAGATTTTCATCTGAAAATCTTATCCCTTGAAACCCTCCTGCATGCAGGAGGGAAAGTCTTCTTCTCATATTTTAGTTTGCACTCTATGCAGCAGAGTGATTGAGCAGGCCTTAGACAAGGTTCCAGGGCTTATTTAGAAAGCAATTGGAGCAGCCATCCAAGGCATATCAACATCGGGATGCTTCGGGGAGCTGATCTGAGAGGTCCTGAACTGGCACAAGGTGAGATCTGTCCCTCAACCTGGAGGAAAGAGATTCTACTTTCTCCGTGTCTCTCTACTGAAGAATAACAGCTCAGATTTAGGCTAGGGCCAGAGTCAGGTGGAAGGGCTGCAGAAAGCAAAGTGATATTGGTGCTAAGGAGTGGCCCAATGTAGAAGGTGGCGGGGAGATTTAAGAACCTGAGCAACAAGTTAGGCCACTTCAAGCCAGTTTCAAAGATTGAGCCTAGGTATATGGGATGGGGATAAATCTGGATTTGGAACCAGCCCTGAAAGTTTGTACGAGGAGAATGGATAGTTATACTTTTACTGAACATGTAATAGGTATCTCAAACTTAACTATCAGAGGGGAGGTGGAGGAAATACTTTATCTCAAGAGCTCTGACTCCTTAGGAGATCCCTTCCCATTGCCTTGGGTGACATCATGTCTCCCCACAGTGAGGGTGGCTGGGCACCTGCTATGGGGCCACCCCAGCCCCATTCCCCCTTTCTTGATGTTGCAGAGGCATCATTGTGTTCAAGTCAGAAGACTGACTGACTTTAGACCTGCATCTATGCCTCACCGGCTGTGTGGTCTTTGGAAAACTCCATTCTGAGCCTCAATTTCCTTATCTCTAAAATGAGAACAAAAATTTACTTCTGCTGCCTGAAAAAATATTTTTAATGGCTCTTTTATTATTGTGCTGCTTTTTAATGCCTTAAAAATCAAAGGTAAATATCTGTGAATGTGCTTTTTTTTAAGATTTTATTTATTTATTTATTTGACAGAGAGAGAGAGAAATCACAAGTAGGCAGAGAGGCAGGCAGAGAGAGAGGAGGAAGCACGCTCCCTGCTGAGCAGAGAGCCCGATGTGGGCCTCGATCCCAGGTCCCTGAGATCATGACCGGAGCCCAAGGCAGAGGCTTTAACCCACTGAGCCATCCAGGCTCCCTGAATGTGCTTTCTATATCATGATGTTCTGTAAAGTTGAACTGCACAGACCATTCAACTCAGTATCAGTGAGAACTCCCTGTGTGCCAGGCACATGGGATGGGACAAGTGAGACACAGAGGCCCGTGTGAGGGCAGAAACTACCTAGGTCAAGAGCCAGTCACTGATAAAACTCCTAAGAAGGAAGAATGAGAGTCATCGGCTGCACAGGCAGAGCAATCTGGACCTACAGAGGGAAATGGGACAAAGATATTGCAGGCTAAGGCATCAGCAAGGTGCTAATGTGAAGGTATGGATGTGTCTGGAACGTGCAGAGGACTGTGAATATTTAGGTTAATTTAGGTTAGGACCTTTATTCCCTCACTATTTAAAATTTTGTGGCCATGAGCAATCATACATATATGTCCTTATAAATTTCTCCAATTATTTTCTGAATACAAATAATATGAGATCAATGAACCAAAAAAGCCCTTTCTCAGCCTTTGAATTTATAATACTGTATTATCTCCCAAAGAGTTGAGTCACGGTCTCCTGTAAGAGTGTTGGCTTTACCACACCCTCCCCCTGAATCCAAAATGACTTCTTATGCAAATGTAACAAGATAACAATTTCTGATGATGGCATTTGATCCATGATTTGACCCCAAACTCTCTTGTAAATCTTGTTTCCGTCTCAGAGGTAGCATGGTGTAATGGTTAGGGACACAGCTCTACAGGAGTCTGGTTCAAATTGAATCTTGGATATACTTCTTCATAGAGGGGCTGAGCCTTCCCATGCCTTGGTTTCTTTATCTTTGGGGGGAGTGGTCCTATGAAAAATTTGGGGGTGTTCATGTTTGGTTTATCAAATTTTTCTATGGCGATTATACATTACATATGTTATTTGTAAAAATCTTCTAAAACGTGACTGGTTTACATGATCTGTATCTTTTGGAAGGTCAGTGTCTGCCATTAAGATAACGAATGAGCCAAGCAGAGAAAGTCAAGTATCATGCGGTTTCACTTACTTGTGGAGCACAAGAAGTAACATGGAGGACAGTAAGAGAAGGAAAGGAAATGGAAACTGGGGTAAATCGGAGAGGGAGATGAAACATGAGAGACTTTGGACTCAAAAACAAACTAAGGGTCTTGGAGGGGAGGTAGGAGGGTGGGTAAGCCTGGTGGTGGGTACTGAGGGCACATATTGCATGGAGTACTGGGTGTGGGGCATAAACCATGAATCTTGGAACACTGAAAAAATAAAATATTAAAAAATTTAAAAAAAATGAATCCGAGAAGGCAGGGCTGGGAGACTGGCCAAGTGGCCTGGACAGAGGAGTTCTAGGGTGGGTGGGAAGGCAAGATGGGGAGAGCTGAGATGCTGGTGGTGACAGTGAGAAGCGAGGGTGTCAAGAATGAGTGGTGGCTGAAGGTTTTCAAGAGGTACCAATGTCCAGTTATAAGACAGTTGAGTCCTGGGGATATAATGTACAACATGATCACCGTCGTTAACAATACTATGTTGTACACTTGAAAGTTGTTAAGAGTATAGGTTTTAAAAACTCTCATCACAGGAGAAAAGTTTGTAACGATGTGAAGTGATGAATGTTAGCTAAACTTAATGTGGTAATAATCCATCAATATATACATATACCAAATCATGATGGTGTATGCCTTAAACTAGTAACAGTGTTATATGTCAATGATATATCAATAGAAGTGGAAAAATTAATACAACTTAGCTTAAGGGATGTATACTATTTATGTGCCATATTTTAAAAGTAAATGGAATGTATGTTGGAAAAAAGATTTTTTTTCAGTGTGTTCCATGTCCATCATGGAGCCCGACATGGGGCTTGAACTCACAATGCTGAAATCAAGACCTGAACTGAGATCAAGAGTCAGACTCTTAACGAACTGAGCCACCCGTGTCCCCTCCAAAATTTTTTTTTAAATGAGAGAGAGTGGAGAAGGCTAGCAGACCCAGTGGGGCCCCATGAGGGCTTGGGCAGGGTGGGAATGGGTGAGGTCAAAGTTTCCTTGTCAGTATGCCTGAGGCTGCCCTCTGCTCAGTCTCCTTTCCAAGTCTGGGGGGTGCTGAACCCTTACACACCAACTCTCCCTGTGGGGAAATGTTGGGCTTGTTCAGAATGCCAGGGAGTGCTGGCTTTTATTGCCACTTCACTGTACCACTCCTTTTATCCCAGCTTCGAAAATATTCATTTAATAACAAATGGCATTTTGCTGAGACCATCTCTTTCTTGTCCTTCCCTTCACTTCTCCCCTCACTCTTCTTACCTCCTTTATTATGGTGTCACTGGGTATGTACCACGGTGCCATGGAGACATATTAAAGAGACGACTTTGAACCTTACTCTTCAAGGGGCACAGAGGGTACCCCAATCCTTCATTGCTTTTACTCCCAGAAGACTTTTCAAGCCACAGCATGACAAAGGAAGGAGGCAAGAAGTCCACTGGTTGTTGAGGACCTCCTGCTATATTCCAGGTAGGGGGCCAGCCACTTGTACCTACATTTTCTTGTCTAATGCCCTCAACAACCATAGTGGTACGTATTAGCCCTTCATTTTTATAAATGGGAAAACCATAGCTCAGAGAGTTTTGGCAACTGGTGCAAGGCCATAGAGCTAGAGATTTGAAGATGAGTCTGTATGGCTGACATTGGACCCCACTTGGCCTTCAGTATCTTTGTGTTCATTGGCCAAGGGACCATGGAGACTTATAATTGTTCTCAAAGGGAAGTGAGAGTTATGGAAGTGAAGTGATGAACAGAGCTCTTCCATGGGATCTTGTAAGCTGTTACCTTTGAAAGTAGTCATACACATTTGCCTGAGTCATGGAGGGCAAAGATGTTTTTGGACTGGTGGAAGTTTAGGAAGGGCTGAGAGCTTTCTCAAGTGACTTCTTCTGTCAGAATCCTTAGGGCCATAGTGATGATCTGACTGTGTTACCTCTGCCATGAGGAAAGCCAGACTACTTCAGCAGGAAACTTGGTGTCCTAGCTTTCTGTGGAAAAACCTGGAAGCCAGGTTGCTGTGGCAGCTGTGGCTTCTGACTCAGGGTTTTGGTGATAATAAGATATGGGTTGATTGGGTTGATTAATGTTATAACTTAATGGAAGTTAATGGGTTCTGGGCCCACTCGCTTTTATCCATGGTGTGGCTTCTTTCAGGTCTCCGTTGATTAGCCCTCTTGAGAACAGTGGAAACCTGGCTACTCTGCAGCAGCCTGAGGTATCTCCCAGGACAGCCTGGGAGGCTCCAGTTGCTAGGAGTCCTGAAGTAGTGGCTGCCATGAGAACTGCTTCAGAGAGCCCTGGTCCTACCAGCTGATACCCCAGGAAGTTGTGTTTCTCGTTGAGAGAGAGGAGAACATTCCCCTGACTCTCATCTCCAAAGGGGCTGATAGAGACTTTTAAGGCTATATATCCCTTGGGTCTCTCCCAGAGGGGAGCTCCAGGAAGCTCTCCTGGCAGGATGGGTAGGAGGCTTCCCTCTGGGAGTTCATAACATCACATCCACACTTTATGCCTGCTTTTATCTCATTAAGTTGAAATAATCTGCCACTGAGATTAAGGACAGATCATTAGAGGCAGGTAGGGGAGACTGTCCTTAGCATCCAGCGTGGTGCCTGGGGCACAAGAGATGCGCTACCAATGGTGGCCTGTTTGTGGGACTGAAAGGACTGCCCTCAGGGACCCAAGTTCTTTCTAGCTTCCAGATATGCTTATGTCCTTATGGTGGCAAGATGGCCTATCCATTCCTACACCTCACCTCCACGTTATAGGCGGTAAGAAGGAGACATGGAGATAGAAGAAAGGACAACTTTTATAGATAAGCAAGGCTTTCCCAGAAATGCCTGGCAGATTGGAATTATCTGGCTATCTCTAAGCAGCAAGGGAGCCTGGGAAGGTATATGTTTTCACCTGGGCTTCTTGTCCTCTTAAACAAAATCAGGCTTCTTTTAGTCTGTATGGGAGCTTATTAGTTTCCTAGAGTTGCCATAACAGAACACCACAAACTGGGTGGCTTAGACCACAGAAATTTTATGTGTCAGAGTTCTGGAGGCCAGAACTCCAAGATAAAGGTGTTGGCAGGTGCATTCCTTTTAAGCATTCCTTTTGAGAGCTGTGAGGGGAATCTGCTCTAGGTTTATCTTGTAGCTTCTAGTGGTTTCTTGACAGTCTTTGGATTTTTTGCCTTGTTCTCTGGCATCCCCCTGACCTCTGTCTCTTCATCTTCACATGGTGTCTTCCCTGAGTGCCATGTCTGTGTCCAAACTTCCCCTTTTCATAAGGACACTGGATTAGGTGGATTAGGCCCATTCTAATGACCTAATTTAAATTGATCATCTGCAAAGACCCTACTTCCAAATCAAATCACATTCACAGGTACTAGGGGTTAGGATCTTCACAATCCTTCCGGGGAACACAATTTAATCTGTAACAGGCAATATAATCTATAACACAATATAATCTATAACATGACCTCCAAATTCTTCAACACTACTTCTGTCAAGAGGTGAGGTCTATGCTCCTCTCCTTGAATCTGATTGCTCATGACTGTGTCAATTGAATATGGTAGAGGTGACTTCTAAACTAGGTCACAGAAGGCCTTGCAGCTCCCCATTGTCTCTCTTGGGACACTCTAGAAGAAGCCAGTCACCATGGTAGAAGTCTGGCCATCTTGAGATGTCCATCCTGGAGAGGCCACATGTGAGAGCTCCAGTCTTTGGTCCCAGCTGAGCTCCCAGCCGAGAGCTGGCATCAATGCCTGCCATATGCTTGTGCCATCTTGGACATCCAGCCCATTCAAGCCTTTAGATAACTGAAGCCTCAGTTGACATCTGACAGCAACTACATAAGAGACTCCAAACAAGAACTGCTTAGAAAATCCCTTCTGGAATTACTGACCCACAAAATCATGAGCAAAGTCAAACTTGTTTTCTTAAGCCCCCAGATTTGGTAAGTTGTTGTGCGGCAGTAAAAACCTGTAACAATCAACAAGAAGAAAATGAATATTGGTTAGCCGATAAGAGCAGTGAAAGCTCTGAGACTCAGGGAGAATCATCGTCGTCAGGAGGATGGCCTTTATGGAGCCATGAGAGGTTCCAGTGTTTCCAGGTTTCCATGGAAAGTGGGTGACCCTCCTTCATGCTGAGATACTTGGTTAAGACAAACTTACATCTGAGTGTCCCAAATGGTGGTATCATTGGAATGCTCAAGTAATCATTTTCTTGGGAGGAGTTCTACCAGCGATTATCACTGTTAACTATTGTAATGAAGCCAGTGATCATCAACAGGCTGGGGTTAAGTCATCCTTGGAGAACACAGTGCTTGCTTGTTTAACTTCTGTTTCCCTAAGAAGTAGGTATTTCCCTTTCCCCATTTTATAGGCAAAGGCTCCATGGGTAGTGTGTTTCTGGTAGACCCCAAATTCTACATCACCATTTTTAGTTTCCCAGTTTATTCTGGGGGACCACAGAGCCAGACTCTCTCTCCCTCAAATGATGGGTAAAAATAGGAGCTTGTCCTATGATAGAATTTTCAGAATGTGCTGAAGGTCATTCTGTGCTGACCAGCTCACCTGTTGGAGTGGGTACCGCCTTTGGTGTCCAATTCCTACCTAATTTCTGTCGCTGGAGCTCTGTATCTGTCTGCTCTCCTAGGTCTCAGAACTCATCATTTCTCTTTTATCTCTTATTCATACTGTGTCTTAGCTAAATCCTTGCTTTGCTTGACCTTTATTCTGTTTTCCTAGACTTCTTCATATTTAAGCTCATGCTTTGATCAATCTCCCCAAGAGCAGTTGCCAAGCAACTTCCTTTTCCTTCTACAGGTTCCTCCTAAAATTCCATCTGTTTCATCAAGCTCTTTGCTCAGCTGTACCACTGATATCGATTTTTTGTTTGCACTGTGTTGAAACCATAGATTATAAACCAAAGGAATGCTCTGTGAGCAGGATTTTGAGTGGTTAGGGCACAGGCTTTGGTGTTAGAGAAGCCTGGGTTCAAATTCTGGCTCTGCTACATATTAACTGAGTGACACTAAATTATTTAACTTTGCCTACTTCCGTTTCCTCATCTGTAGAACAGGCATCAGAGATTACACTTTCTAAAGATGGACACAGCAATTTCTCCCACCCCACATTCTTTTCTCAGCTGGTGGGCTCTAGTCCCTTGCCTTTGAATCTGGAGAGCTCTGTGACTCTCTGGTAACCAACCAAATGCAATGGAAATAATGCCACCTGACTTCAGAGGGTAGGTTGGAGAAGGTGATACAGCTTTTGCCTTGATTGCTGGAACTCACCTTGGAGCCATAAGTGGCCACCTCAGCTGCCTGGCTGTTCAGAGCCCACCAGGTTGTGAGAAAGCCGACGTGAGCTCATTGAGAAACCATACTGAGAAGCTCCGGAAGTACCGTCGGTCCTTGCTATTTGTGAAATTCGCACTGGTGAATCTCTTCACTTGCCAAGGTTTATGTGTAACTGGGCCCATGTCAATACTTGTAGCACTTTTGTGGTCATTTGGGGACATGTGCATAGTGGCAAATAATTTGAGTACCACAATGCACACGTTCCCAACTGGGATCTAACAAGGCGATGTTCCGCCTTTCTGTTCCAGCTCTCATACTGTGAACAAGCTTCCTTTTTATGGTTTATTCAGTGCCATGGGTTTTTTGTCTGTTTGTTTGTTTGGCATTTTTGTGCTTTTGTTTGATGATTTGCTGTTTCCGATGGCCTTCATGTATAATGCTCAAGGGCTGTCTAACATTCCCTAAGTGCAAGAAGGTTGTACTGTGCCTTATGGAGAAAGCACACGTGTGAGATAAGCTTCCATCAGACATGAGTTACAGAGCTGTTGGCTGCGAGTTCAATGTTAACGAACTGACAATACATATCAAATAAGGTGTCTTTAAGTAGAAACACACATAAAACAAGGTTCCGTATTGATCAGTTGTTGAAAACATTGTGACCAAGAGGCTTGCAGGAACCTAACCCTGCATTTCCCTCAGGAGCAATGGTTCAACTCTTGCTAATTTAGTGTTCGCAGTGACTTTATAGAACACAGCTACCTCCAGTAATAAGAATCGACTGTACATGAACAGAGCAGATGCTCAGTCAGCCCCCAGCTGCTCCAGCCTCCTACAGTTCCAGCTTCAATCACTGTCTGACCACGGATGCATGAAAGACCCTGGGCCAGACGGCCCAAGAGAGCCCCTCACATTCCGGACCCTGAGCAACGCCTATACGATCCTTTTGGTTTTAAACAGGAACATCTTTGATATTAATTATTATCATTTTATCTTGAGAATACTTCTAATATTATTTGTTAATATTTAAAAAATGTTGTTTTATGCCTCAGTGGTGGCCAGAATAATTGGGTAAACAATGCATTTCTCAGATGGTTGGTGAGAGGATTAAATGAGATGGTGTAGCTCATGTTGAAGGGATTATATGTTTTTATTAAGTGCAAGGTGCTATGCCATCATTAATATTACAAGTCTTCTGTGTTAGCCTTTATTTTCTAGAAATGCAGATTTTTAGGCTGAAAAGTGACTTAAAGATCACCCAGGATAATGCCTGTATTTTCAGGTGTGAAATCAGAGGCCCAGAGAGGGGAAATTGTTTGTATCGCACAGAAAATTGATGATGGCAGAGTATAAATGAGAAATAAGTTTCTACCCCTATGCAGAGTAGAAACTGTAACTATCTCCTTGCATATTTCAGTTACAGATGTTCCTTCATTACTGAAAAAGCAAAGCAGCATATAACTCAAGTATACGGAGGCCTTGAACTTTAACTCATCATTTTAGTCTTAGAATCAACGGTGGGAAGATCTTTTATTATCAATCTTCACAGAAGAGAGTTGTTTAGAAGGGTGAGAGTCATGCCCTGGGCTATGCCTCAGTAGAAGCCAATGTTATTATTGGTTTTTGATTGAGTACCTTAAGGAGCTCGGGCATTGGCTGTTGGCAGGGTAAGGTGGTGTGGGAAGTGATAGTGTCTATAGCCATTACCTTAAAAACTCTTGATTAAAGATGCTTTGACAGTAGTTGAACGGTGGTCTTAGTTTGTGCTATATGCCAGAAAACAATACATTTCTAGTGTGGTCCTGAAGGTAATTTTTTGTTCTGTATTTTTTGGGTAATAGATTATGCCAGTTATGTATGCAAGGAGAGAAAATTCATTAGTAAATGCAATAGGTAAGGTATACATCTATTGGCCAAAGTGCTGCTAAAAGGACAGAAATTTTGTAAAGAATTTACAAGGGTGAATTTATAAAATATCTGGTATAATCTATCATTTTGAGAAGAAAATGATAACAGACTATAATTTTAAAGTGATGGAATGCCATTTTGGATGAACTTCAAAAGTATCAAGCCAAATGCAAAATCAAACCAGTAACTTTCCCTATATGTTTTCAATCTCTAGTGACTCTTATGGCCCTCTGAAGGGCTTTAGGATGGTCCCCTAGGGGTTCTGATGTTTGTCTCCAGCCACACAGCCATGGGGTCCACATAGAGAGCAGTGGCTGCTTTTGCCCTACTTCCTTGCCCTCTGCTGAGAATTTTCTCTTCCTTCTATGTCTTGGGTGCTGGGACCTCGCAACTGTTGTACACCAGAACTTTAATTTGCTTCCTAACAATTCATGGAAGACAGAACACATCTCTTTCCTCTGATCCTTTATTTGATGATCATGTTACAGTTTAAATCTCAGAGAGAAAATCCCCTTGAAGAAACAAGATGAGCTCAGGTCTGTAAGCCACAAGATAATATATCCAGAGTGAAGGGCTTCGATCATCATAAGGCAATTAATAATTCAACAGATATTTATTTTGCAACTCCAAGGCAAGGTCATGTCACTTGGGCTGACAATTGTTTTTCTCTAAGTATTGTCTAGGACAGAGGCTGCCACATCCCATTGGGTCCTGGGGGCAAGTAGATCCTAATTGTGTAGACAGATGCCCCACACACTCTTGACCTCATGGCACCCACCAGTGATTCCTCCGCCTAAAGCCCTCACCTGAATGTATGTTGTATCAGCAACCTGTTGATTATAGTCTGATTCCCATGCAGATTTCTTCTATGGAAAGAGTGCAGTAGTGCAAGCATCCAGCCCCACCTGTGGACAGATATTTCTTTGTAAATCAGTAATCTGTCATTCCTATATTACTATTAGTCTCACTGGCAAATGTGGTTAATGGGAGTCTGTCCTGGAGAGACAAATCTACAGACTCTTCCTAGAGGGTGCCATTGAATGGTTTGACTCAGACATATGGAGGTGAAGTCAAGAAACTTGTCAGGACTGAATTTTTGGGAGTTTGTATACACTCAAAAAGGACTCGGTGGTATTAGATAGGAAGCTCGATAAATGCCTGACGTGTGTGTGTGTGTGTGTGTGTGTGTGTGTGTGTGTGCATGCCCATGCTCACACACAAGCGTGCATGTGCATGAACATGTGTGTATGTGGGCTGGGGTGGTCGGGTGGGGACAGATATACAGGCCTATCTTTGTAAGCCCTGGCTCAGTTTTTCAAAGTATCCTCATCTATTGAATCAGAATCTTTGGGTGTGGGGTCCCAGGATCTATGTTTTTAATAACCGTCCAGGTGATTCTGATGCTCACTCAGGTTTGAGAACCACTACTCTGGTCCGTGTTATCTTTATACAATTCTCTCTCCTTCCATATCAGCATAGATATAATTAGTGAAAGAATAATACTATGTGCCTAAATCTAGTTCAGCACCTTGAACTTCCTCTTGTTTCTGTAGCTAAGAAAAACAGAGCTCCCCCAAGAAATGAATTGCCCATGAACTCAACCCCCAGCCACCCAACAAACCTGTTTTTAAAAAAATTTTAGTGTCTTAGTTCAAATATCATCAGGTAATTGAATAATTTTGGGGAACAAGTATTGAGGTGAAGGAGAACATATGATAAATGTGAAGTTTGAAAAGGCATTCAGGTATTTTATTCTCAAAAATAGGATTATTGTGTTCTTATACAGTTGTTACTTTAATCAGCATTTACTTAGCACATACTATATTCTAATCTGTCAAATCAGGTAGAATGGATCTCTAATGATGGAGTCCAAGGTATCATAGAAGGAAAGATGGGGGAAATATTTGGGCAGACAGGCCTTCTTAGGAGACATAATTTGTACCATGGAATAAACTTCTTAATTTTTTTTTATTGTTACTAAAGTTTTTTTTCCCAGTGTTTCAAGATTCATTCCCCATTCCCCACACCCAGTGCTCCACGCTTTAGGTGTCCCCAGTATCCACCACCAGGCTCTCCCATCCCTCCACCCCCCTCCCTCCAAGTCCCTCAGTTTGTTTCTGTGTCCAAAGTCTCTGTTGTTTCGTTTTCCTCCCTAGATTACCCTAGTTCCCATTTGCTTTCCTTCTCCCACTGTCCTCCAGTTTGCCCCTCATGCACCGCAAGTAAGTGAAACCATGCGATACTTGACTTTCTCTTCTCTGTCAGAAAGGATGAATATCCAACTTTTGTAGCAACATGGACTGGACTGGAAGAGATTATGCTGAGTGAAATAAACTTCTTAATTTTAAGGATGGTTTCGCTCAAAGCTGAGGCTTGAAGGGATAGTCTAAAGGTATTCAATAGAACCAGAGATCCAAAGCCGAGTATAATAAGTGATAAAATCTCCCATGTTCCAAAGTACATACACAAAAGTCATTAAAATTTAATGAAGCCATCCAGAGACTATAGCCCCAAGCAGCATACTTAAGATGAGACTAGAAATTCAAGAAGGGGATTTAAGAGAACGGCAAGTGCTTGGCTTTTCTCCAGCCCTCCTAGGGTTTCCTTGGGATAGAGCAGAGTACTATGATGCAGCTCTTGGGAAAAATTTATGTGCCTCCTTTGGAATTTAGGGGTGCTCAGGCTCAAGGGGACTGATATCTGCTTCTCGCCTGGAGAAGTCTGAAGGGACAGGCTGGCTGGAACTGCTGTTAGAGCTGTCCAAGGGTAGGCAGAATGGGAAGGCTGTATGCCCATCATTTAGCAGGCCAGCATGCAGTTCCTGAGGGTCAATAGGATGGTGGGCAAGGTAGCTGGAGTCGTCCTTCAGGGACTGGGCCCAAGAGGGTGACTTGTTGGGGTCAAGGGGTTCCAGAAGTAAGAGGCTTCAGGATTTCTTTTAGGTGGAAAAATTGAGGAGGTCAGAACTGATCAGCCAGAGTGTGTGTCACCAGAGCCAGAAGACTGTCACCCAGAGGGCCCTGGGGACTATCCAGAGGTCCAAAGGTCCCACTCCCCAAACATCTGCAGCCCATAGACGAGTTTGCACTTTGGTGACCGCCATGACAGAGGCAAGCTAAAATAGCACCATTGACGTGAGATGTTGCCTCTTTCCTATAGTCTACTCTCTATCCCAGAGAAGCAAGCAGAAATGTGCAAGAAAGTGGGAGCATACCAGCCTGGGTTCAAAGAGAGGAGCAGAGTTACTACAAATGATAGAGTATAGTAGAGTTATTATAAGAATTAGACCTTGCTTCCTATGGAAGCTGATGAAGAATTCTATGCAAGACTCTCGGCTCTATGTCTGGTACTGGGGCCAATGACTCTATAGATCAGCCAGGCCAGCTAGTCAGGAAGGGAAACTAGGTGTTAAATGGGAAAGAGCGAAGACGAACTGGAACACACAAGGACAAACTGGAACTCAGTGGTGGGGATGGCCTGTGGGAGAAGCTGGCACAGTCAGCCTCAGAGCTACCATGCCTCACCCAGGCCCTTGGTAAGCAGAAGAAGGAGACCCAGTAGGGGCTGGAGGGGCCGGGTTCTGCCCACAGCAACAGGATGAGCTCACAATGCATGTGAGTTGCTGCTGTATCTGGCCTCCCACTCCCACCTTAGGAGCAAAAGAATCGCAGCCCTTTCATTTCCCTCTTGTGCAAATTTCTCTCGCATTCCACCCTAACCCAGGCCCCTATGTGAAAGGGAATTCTGAGAAACGTAATTCCAGCTCAGCCAAGCGGCTGGGCCACAGAAGACTGGAAAGAACTGTTATGACTTCTTACCCAGTATTTTGGTTCTCTGAGCCTGATTGGTCATGCCTGAGCCAGGGGAAAGGGAGAGAAGCTTTGGATTGGATATGAGATGAATTTTTGACCTAGATGGGGTTTTTAAATACCAAAATAGGGCTTGTTCTTAAATGGTCTAAAAGGCAGGAGATTTATCTAAGATGTTTTCAAGAGGTGGGGAAACTGGTTTGATATAACAAGGCTGAAGGCAGTAATGAAGAAAAATTCAGCCATTTCCTGTTTATACTCAGGTTCAGCCTGTTTAATAAACCAGATCCACAGGCATTTAAATTGTGTGAGTTCAACTGCATGCATTGCTACATTCTTCCATGTTAGGCAGTCTGTTTTTATGCAATTTTAAAAAATACTTAAAATTTGATTGTACATCTAGTCTTTTTTTAACTGTTCTCCACCAGTGTATATATGCACGCATAGAAATTTATATTACTATATGGGGTTGCAGTGTATATGCAAAAATCACCTGTTCAATGTGGACATTTAAAGTGCTTTTTCAAAAAAGATTCATTTATTCATTTGAGAGCGAGCGAGCAGGAGCATGAATGGGTACGGGGAGCAGCAGAGGGAGAGGGAGAAGCAGACTCCCCGCTGAGCAGGGAGCCCGACTTGGGGCTCGATCCCAGGTCCCCAGGGTCCTGACCTGAGATGAAGACAGCCGGTTAACCGACTGAGCCACCCAGGCGTCCCTAAAGTGCTTTTCAAGGGTTGTTTTCACAATATAGCATTTTTGCCTTTTGCTGATTGCAGAAACTAACACTATGTAAAATGAAGGGGTCGCTCTTCTGTACCCCAAAACTCAGGATCCAGGGAGGGTAGGCTGAAGAAAGCATTTGGTTTTAAAACTCAGTGATGTGCAGAAACACAAAAGGAAACAAACCAAAACCCCCTCCAAAAACCCCCAAAACTCATTGATGTGCTCAAGACCTTCAGTTCATCCAATCCCTTCTAGAGAAAGTTATACTTTCACATTTTCCCTTTATAAAACAATAATATGTTAGGGATAAAAGCAATCTTAATGGTCATTAGTCATCCTCATTTTAGAAGAGGGTGAAATAACCTATCCAGGGTCACATATGTTCAGGCAGGTTCAGAACCAGAACCCAGCACTCCCATATCAAAATTGACTTTCCCTTCCATCTGCTGCACTGCTCTTCACCTTGTAACTTTCTAGCAGGCGCTGGGAGCCTGACACAGTTTCAAGCCATCTAGGGACTGGAGGTCCCCACCGCTTTAGACCCAGGCCACTGCCCTTGGCATTCTGGGGCAGGCAGGGCTGCAGAACAGATCTCCCGGATGACAAGTGCTTGTCTGTTTCAGAGCTGGTTTCTCCTTCAATGCAGGTTTCCCAGGGTGGATCAGATGTTTTGTCCTTCCATTTGGCCCCTGGGAAGGCAGACTGCCCACTACCCTCTTCTGGGCCAGGCCTGGGGGCTGAGACTGATCTGATGACCACTGCTAAGACCTGTGGGTCTGGGTAGATCAAGTCTCGCCTTGAGACTCAGCCATGTGTGGTCTCTTTAAAACAGTGTTAGACGAACATTCTGATTGCAATGGTTTGAACTCAGTCTTGGAATTAGCTTTCCCCAAGCCTCCTCTGGGAGTCCCTTCTCAGTGCTGGCCTCTGAAAAGGGTTGTAGTCCCTTAAGAGTTCATTGTGAATGGGCTTGATCATGTTCATCCACCCCCTCCCTGGCCCATCTGATTGCAGAGGAGATGGCATTTCTAATTCTCCTGGGTCCCTTTGGGATGTCGCATACTGAACTCTCGTCTTCCCCCATCAGATGTTTGTCTTGATTTTGTAGCTTTCCCTTCTCCAGTTTCAAAGCAGGTAAAACGAAGCCTTCCTGTGACATTTGGAAACCCTCCTGCTCAGCGCTTTTTTCTGAACCTCAATTGGCAAAGTGAGTGAGATCTCCTGATAGCCCCCCAGTCTCTAAGCATCTCGGTTTTAGACAATGACCCAGCAAAATCCAGGTCTCTATTCTGTGTGTTTACACCTGCTGTTCAGTGTTGCTTCCGCCACCAGTCTTTCCCAGCCTGGAAGAATTCATTTGCAACCTGCACTTTCCCTTAAGACAACCTAAAGCCCAACAAAGCCCATACAAAGAGCAGCAATGCCTAGGAGTAGGGGGATTTTTTTTCTACTTCAAATCAGTATTGCATTTTTCCTGTTAAGTTATTTTTGGCAGCTGACCACATTGAAGTCTAGCAAATAATCTGTTAATTGTAACAAGCTGAAGGGCTCTCTCTGGGAACACACATCAGATTCATGCCTTCTCTTTCCTGTGCAGCCCTGACACCATGGTGATGATGTGGTTGGCATATAAATCTTCTCACTCACACTGGAGCAGAGAATAAAAGCAGAGTGTGTGTCAGGCCTCCAGGTACCTTGGGATAAAAGGAGGCAGCCTCAGAGCCTGAAAAAGAGTCAATACTGTGTTCCACCGGGGGTATTTCCCAAGTGTGTGTGTGGAGGAAAATGCCCAAACTCTGGACAATTGCCCTCTTTGTGCGTTCTGGAATGTTCTCTCGAGGGCTTAAGAGGAGGCCAGGGATGATGCTGAATCCATTTCAACAGATACATGTTTTTAGATGTTTTCGTAAGGGTGTTGAATTTAGAAGGTGGGAAGGCAGGTTTCACCCTTTGATCATAACATTGTATCAACAAGTACTCAGACATTGATTTAATAAAATAGTTGGAAACAAAAGTCTTTTCCTGCCTCCAGCTGGGCAAGTCCTAACAAAATGGTGATCAGGAAATGTCAATCTTCAGAGGACTTTGATTTCTTTTTCTGGCCCAGGCCGCTCTGGCCAAGGGTATCCATCACGTGGCAAACCCATTTAGAAGATGGGGTGGGGGCAGGCCTGGGGACTGAGAAAACAGTATAGAATAATACAGACACGTTAAGGAGATCCAAACACATAAAGGAGGTTAAAGAACAAAATGTGACAATTCTAGGCTCTTCTGGAGTGGATCCTTCAGCATCTATATTAAAATATGCACACGTATATTAGGTCTTATATAGATTCTTGTCCAACCAGATTTTTTTTTCACCATACAATGCCATTATGAGACCATTGACTACATTCCCTGTGCTGTGTTTCATCCCTGTGACCATAACTGGAAGCCTGGACCTCCCACTCCCCTCCACCCATTTTTCCCGACTCCACCTCCCCCTGCCCCTCTTGGCAGCTGCCAGTTTGTTCTCTGCATTTATGGTACTGTTTCTCATCCAGCTAGCTTCCATGTCCAAACAGCTGGGTATTTTAAAGCACAGCTAGGTATTTCAGAGTTTCTATATTTAGGCCAGTGGTTCTCCAAGCAAGGTCCAGCTGCAGCAGCATCACCAGGAACTTAGGAGAAATGCAGATGACCAGGCCTCCCCACCACTCTCCACCCCCCCCCCGGACTTACTAAGCCAGAAACTCTGGGCTGAAACCCAGCACTCTGTTTTCACCAGCCCTCCAGGGGACCCTGAGGCCCGATGGAGTTTGAGAAACACTCACTGCTTTAAGAGGATGTGTGCTCACTGCTTCTGCTTTGTCATTTTCTTCCCTCCCAATTGAGACCGACTTGGTCACGAAAAAATCAGGTAGAATACTCCAGCTGAGAACACGGTGTAATTGTTGACTGTGTTTACTTGCTAAGATTGCCCTGATCTCCTCCTGCACCGGATGGGGAAAGTGGGTGGTGGAGGAAAAATGCCAACCGTGGGCACGGTGACCTAAGAGATTTTTCTTTTTTTTTCTTTTTTTTTTTTTTATTTTTTTTA
Organism: Spilogale gracilis; assembly: GCA_004023965.1. Lineage (NCBI taxonomy): Eukaryota > Metazoa > Chordata > Mammalia > Carnivora > Mephitidae > Spilogale > Spilogale gracilis. The sequence continues at coordinate 91,418 of PITA01004238.1, forward strand.
TTTTTTTTTTCTAAGAGATTTTTAATAACTCTAATGTTGGTGAGCTTTTGTTCCATCAACAGCTCACCTTCTCCTTAGCTTTGGGGAGTTTCTTTCTTTGTCAGAAAGCAATTTGAGTTGCAAAGGGGTTTCATATGTGAGTTCTGGTACAGATAAAAGGGACATAGGTAATGGATTGTCTTATGAGATGTAATGCTGTATTGGATTGAATGTCAAGTTAATGATCTAGTTTCTTTGAAGTTAAGGTTAAGGAAGATCTGGAATCAAAATGATGCAATGAGGCAGAGAGACAGCAAATTCCTTTTAGTGATTTACTTGGTAACTTTGAATAATTCTCCTGCTGTTATCCTCTTCTACTTCCCCTACTTTAATGACAGACTCGTACAGGCTGTGTTTGGGATGGGTGGTGGGGCACAGGCCTAATAGCCCTCAAACATGACATTGTTGGTGTCAAGAATTCCTATATTTGATGGGTTGAAAAAGCTGTCATACCATGAAAAGAGGGCTTACATGATCTCCTGCCCAAGGAGAATTTCCCATTGGAGCTATGCCAACCGTATGCCTAATTGGACCCATTCATCTCAGCTGATAAGTTAACATTGTGCAACCCTCCCCACGTGACTACAGTGAGAGAACCAATAAACCTCTATTGAGGACCAATTGGGTATGGAGGATGCTGAGACTTTAGGGTTCAGGAAGAAAAGAGATGCATTCTTGCACCTTTTGAAGAAAATCCCAACAGAATGATGAAGTGTGGGCATTAGCAACACTGCTAAGACATGAATTGGAGCACGTCATTCTACAGTGCAAAACTCTTCGAAACTTCCTATGTCACACAGCATAAACACCCCATCCTTACTAGGGCCTCCAGGTTCCAGTCCTCTGAGACCTTTCTGATGTCATCCTCCTCCTACTTGCCCCCTTACTCACTGGCTGGTTGGGGACCCTGCTAAACACCATCCCAGTGCCCCGCTTTTGCACTTCCTATTCCCTCTGTCTAGAAAGGCTTTCCCCCTCTTGGCGGTCTTTCCTACATTCTACCTCCCCCAGCATTGGTCACCATTTTTTCTTTTTTACCATCCTTAGCATTGGTCACCATTTCACATACTCTGTACTTTTTTGGTAGATCTTACTGTCTCCCAGGAGAATGCAAAGTTTATTAGGTAGGGTTACTTGTTTTATTCAGGCAATGAGAGAATGAATGAGGGCATTTGGATAGGCCAATGGAGAGAAGAGAGTTTTAAGGGTACTTCCTATCACCTACTTCTTCTCTAGACTACAGCAGCCTAAGACAGGAGTTGGGACCAATATTTAAACTTGTCCCCTGCAAGCATGATCTTGCCTAGAGCCATTATATTTTGCTTCTTAAAAGTTCATGATTGAAATTCTCAGGCAAGCAAATAAATTAACCCCAAATGATGACCCAATTTGCATGTTATACTTTAAATTGTATTTCAAGATCAAGGAAATTCTGAGACATGCTCCTCAGCCCTAAAACGTGCACATTTCTTTTTGCTGTATTAAATGTCATTATCCCAGACTCATCTGTTCATTCTTTGACTCAATTAACACAATTCTTGGTTTATTGGGTTTGTACCACGTGCCAGATACTCCTTTAGCTGCTGCTCTGCTCAGAAAGAAACAGAAGTGGCACCAGGGTGTCTCAGTTGGTTGAGCATCTGCTTTTGGCTTGGGTCATGATCCCAGAGTCCTGGGATCAAGCCCCTTGTTGGGCTCCCTGCTCAGTAGGAAATGTTGACCTTCTTCCTCTGCCTCTGCCTCTCCCCCACTCGTCCTCTCTCTCTCTCCCACATTAAAAAAAAAGAAATGAACAGAGAAGACAAAAAAATCTGCCCTCATGCAGCTTGCATTCAAGTTGGTGGGGCAGGGGGACAGATAATTGTCAATACAAACATATACAATGTTGGGAGGTGATGAGTACTATGGAGAGAAATAAAACTGGTTATGGGGCATAAAGGAGGGCTGCAATTTTCAACAGAGTGGGCAGGAAAGGCCTAATGATTATGTGATTAGGGCAGAGCCATGGAAGAGAGTTGAGTGACTGAGCTATGTGGCTATCTGAAGAAGAACTTTCTGTGCAGGGGAATAGCATTTGCAAAGGCTCTGAGGTGGGACCATGCCTGATATGTTTGAGGAAGAGTGAGGAGGCCAGTCAGTGTGGCTGAGACAGTAAGCAGAGGAGGGAGTAGTTTGGGAGGATATTGGGGACAGGTCATGTAAGATCTTGAAAGGGGGCAGACTTTGGATTTTCCTCTGAGTGAGGTGGACAGCCATTGGAGTTGGAGGACTTTGATAAGAGGGTTAATATGAGCTGACTTGTGTTTGTAAAATGTCATACAGTCCGCTTGGGGAATGCACTGGGTAGGAGTGTAGGTGGAGACAGGGAGACCACCTAGGAGGCTATTTGACTATTTCTGGGGAGTGATGATGGTAGCTGGAACCAGGATGGTAGCAGTGGAAATGTGGAGAAGTAGCTGAATCCCCATTTTTTAAAAGAGAGAACCAGCAGGACTTTGCAGATTTGATTAAATGTGGGGTGTGAATGAATGAGATAAATCAAGGACAACACCTAGGTCTTGACCTTGACCTTTGGAAGAGCAGGGTTGTGGTTGAGTGGGAAGTAGACAGGGGAGAAAGAGGTTTTGACTGGGTGTGGGACTCTGGAACACATTTTGGGCCATGGCCAGCTTAAGATACTTATTGGATATCCAGAAGGAGGACCATAGTAGGCAGGGGAATGGGAAATACCAATGTAACCAGGAGCTAGTGCATTTCAGGGAAACATCACCTTCACACTTAAGAGGGAAACTGGGCCATAACTTATCTTTCAGGCTGACTGCCTTGAACATACTTCTCTTCTGGTGCTAGGAGGGCCTTGGTGGTGTCTGCAAACCTGCGGTGCTTCAATTTTTAAAGAAACCACATTCTTATCACCTCCTCTATTATGTTCGTGATATTTCCTTATTAGGGTATCAGATCTACGTGAAATTTAAGTTAACTTTTTGTTTAATACCTAGAGATAGTAGCTCATCTATTTCTGGCTTTTCCTTCTCTACCAATTGGTTAGGCATATTTTCATTTCAACATCATCAGTGAGAGTAATGAGATGATTTGAAAGCACTTGTTAATGTGTGATGCTAGAAGGAACTTCTGAGTCCTTGTGGGTGAGCTGTTCACAGGGTGGGAAATACCTGGAATGCAAGCTGACCACTGGTCATCATCTGGGGCTTGGTGGCAGGTGGGTAAAGTAGGGGACATGTAGCCACCAACAGTTGTCATGCCATCTTCACCACACTTGCCATAGGTTGTCAAGCCATAGGTTAGAAAACGTACAAAGCTGTTAACAAGGCTCTAGGCATCAAGATTACTATTTTTTTAAAAAAGAACTAGCACAGTGGGAGACAGAATAATGGCTCCCCAAAGATGTCCACATCCTCATCCCCAGAACCTGTGAATATGTTATCTTACCTAGGAAATGAGGCTACAGATATGATTCAGTTCAAGGATATTATGGGGTAGGAGATTATCTTGGATTATCCAGGTGGGCCCAATGTAGTTACATGAGAGACCATATAAAAGGGGGATAGAAGAACCAGAGTCACAGAAGGAGGTATGCTAATGGAAACAGACCTTGGCATCATGAGGCCACAAACCAAGGAAGGCAAGTAGAGTCTAGAAGCAGTAGGAAAATAATGCAACACTTACTATTTATAACACCTGCTCTAAGCCTTTATATTTATTATTTTATTTTTTAAAAGATTTTATTTATTTGTTTCACAGAGAGAGACACAGTGAGAGAGGGAACACAAGAGGGGAGATGGAGAAGGAGAAGCAGGCTTCCTGCCAAGCAGGGAGCCTGACGCAGGGCTCAATCCCAATCCCAGCACCCTGGGATTATGACCTGAGCTGAAGGCATACACTTAATGACTGAGCTACCCAGGTGTCCCTATATTTATTATTTTACTTTCAAACATCACTCTTATTAGTTTTTGTTATAACTGTCCATTTTAAAGATGGTAAAACCGAGGCTCAGAGTAAATATGGCTGTAGTCACATACTAGTAAATGACAAAGCCAGGTTTTTTTTTTTTTTTTTTTGACAAAGCCAGGTCTTAATCCAAGGTCTTTCTTATTCCTAAATTGGAGTTCCAAAATAATAATGTTATATCTTATGAACATATAAATATATAATGTAATTAGAATATGTATTCTAATTATATTATATAACATTCTATAATACATATGTAATTATAAAACATATATACAATATCCTATATGGTATATTATAACATGTATTATGTATCATATATATCATAGCACACATATGTATCATAGATAATAACATTATATAATATATAATCATAACATATTATATATTATGTAACAGAATATATATGTACAATTATAATATATATTACATGTAAAATTTAAATTATATACTATATATACCTTCAAAATATATATATAAAATATATAAATATATACAGTATACATGAAGGATTGGCTTTAAAAAATCAGAAGCAGAAAACAGAATGGAATTTTTTATAGATGAAGGGCAAAATGTACTAAAATGAAGTCCCCTGAGGTTAGGTAACCTCCTTTTATCTGGCAGGTCCCACATCTAGCACACAGTTGATGCTTGAGAAGTTTTTGTCAAATGGTGAAATCAGCAAGCCAGCATGCTAGTGGGACTGCACAGAATACATGCTATTTCTTTTATGTATTCTGTGGCTTCTAAATTTGTCTAGCTGCATATTTACACTCAGGCTCGGGTGGGAAAACCTCTGCAAGGTGGTCGACCCTTCCCACGGATATGTGTCTCTTGGTGGAGCTGTTTTTGTCTGGAGTCACTTCCTAAACCACCATGCAAATGGAGATCTATGAGCCTGAATAATTAAAAAGACTTTGAATAATCAGAAATCCTTTCTCTGGGGCTTTTGCTTGCACATGAATTTCTTTATCTCCTCATCAAATTTATCTTAAAATGGCTTTGCATTTCCTGAATATTTATCAGCCCACATTTGGTGAAGTCACCAGGTGGAGGGCGGAGGTGAGAGGAAAACCTGGCCAGGGTGTACATTTTACTACTGATGGTCCACCAGCGAGATAATCCACTGAGGATAATTAAGAGTGGGCGGACTGGTTTCAAGTGGCCTTGCCTTGTGTTGATTTGTGCAGGTATTTATGTTGGTTCTAGCCTCTCTGGAGACCAGTTCTCGTGATACACAAGGTCCCTTTGTACCTTCCACACGAGAGCTCTGTCCCCTTCTTGGCTCTTGCTTGATGTTTCCTAGCACTTCTGCCCATTCCTACCTGTGGTTACAAGTTTCTCTTCAGTGGGAATTCCCTGGCATCAGAAGGCATCCCCGAGGCTGAGGTCGGCATTCTGCTCCAGTCGGGGCAGTTTCCCTGCCTCGGTGACACCACACCTTGAATAAGTTGGGTGCTCTTTTCCAGAAAGAAACTTAACAGATTAATGTAATCAAATAATTCATTTTAAGTGGGGAATCTGAAGACACTATCAAAAGATTTCACACATGGGTGGGGCTCCAAAATGATTTGTGTCGAGAGGGTGAGAGAGATTCCCAAGAGAGAAGAAAGGGTCTGTCTTAGGATGGGGTCCTCAGGAAGGCGACTCTGGGAGGATGTTGAGGTCAGGACCCCAGGGAGCACCACAGGGGAATGGAAGATGGGACTGGGAGGGAAAGGCAGACATAACAGGTGCGCCTCCAAGCCACTTCCCACGTGGGTGCCTGGAACTCTGAGAGGCAGTGCAGGGTGTGTGTGTGTGGGGGTGCATATGCCTTAATTTGAGCCCACTCGAGGTGCAAAGGCAGCCAGTATCCTCCCTCCCCAATCCAATTCCAGTCTGCCATTGTTTGAGGGTTGCCTCGGGGGACGCTAACTGGCCAGCATTTCCAATCTACCAGTGCTCAGGGGAAACATGTTCTCTGAGCCAGAAAAAGCCCCCAGGCAGAGTCACAGATGTTTGCAGCAAGACATTCTTGGCTTGGATGGCAGTCAGCGACGTGCTGGGAAGCCATGGGCGGGACTGACAGCAGCTTATAGGACTCCAGCATCCTGAGGGCCGTTTCCGACACAGAATGTCCTCCTTCACATTTTGAGCTTGGTCCTCATGGTCCTCAAATGACCCAGTACCCATAAAGGGATTTGCAGGCAGCATCTTAGTCTGTTTGGGCGACTGTACCAGAAACACCCTGGGCTGGGTGGCTTCTAAACCGCCGATATTTATTTCCTACGGTGCTGGAGGTTGCAGGCTCAAGGTCAAGGCTCTGGAAGATTTGGTGTCTGGTTGAGAGCCCGTTTCCTCAGAGATAGCACCTTCTTGGGGACCAGGGATCCCTGTGGCATTTCTTTTATGGAGGCACTAATCTCATTCAGGAAGGCTCCACCCTCATGACCTAATCACCTTCCCGACAGCCGGAGCTCCTCAGACCATCCCCTCGGGTATTAGCTTTTCAACAGATGAATTTTCGGGGGCCACAAACATTCAATCTAGTGCAAGCAGCAAGCATGCAGTCCCTAGAAGGGGGATTGATCAGATGAGCCAACGCCCTGCGGCAAGGGTTGGACCCTCACCCCAGCCATGCCTCCCACTCATCACCAAGAACTATTTCCTGTGGGCCAGGCGTGTGTCTTCCAGAATGTGGGCTTTCTGAGAACAGAGACTTTTCCTGCTGCTGCCTCAGCTTAGCCTGTAGTTTGCAGGTAATATATTTCGGTAACATTTAGAAAAATTTACTGCACAGCTTGTTCTACACACAAAAGCTAAATGTTAATGCAGTGTTTTACTAACTGTGCTAAAATCAGCTAGCCAGCTGGTGAATTACCCAGAGGCCCTTTACTGTTGAGACTCGCGTGGGGTTTTGTAGCCAGTCTGAAAGTCATTTATGTAAAATCGTGGTGGTGATTTCGGGCGGGTGCTGTTCAGCTTTATGGCCTGACAGGGCAGATTAGACATTTACGTGGGTTGTTGTTGTTTTTTTTTTTTCCTGAAGCCCTGCCATGCCCACTTTGTTCAACCCCGCCAGGTGGATGTGTTTCCCCTGGGGAGCGTGCAGGGCATGGCAGAGCCACGCCAGGGCGCCAGCCCGGAAGCGTTCCTGTTCAGTGGGTTCATGAGGCAGAAGGAGCCACAGATGCAAAGGGAGAGTGAGAAGCCCAGCTCTGCTGCTCAGTCTGGCTGGCTCCCAGTTAGAAGGCAGAAGAGAGGCTCCAGAGTCCCACTGGTGTGGCCGTCAGCATCAGTAAACCAAGTGTCCCAGGGACTCACACATTGCACTGGGTCTCTGGGTTGGGGTTTTGGCCTCCAGATTATTTCCTGCCGTGGTCTGCCCCATGTTTCTTTTCAGCGAGCCATTTTATTCACTCAGAACTCTGGGTTGGTAAGATAGGTGGTGAGTATGTTTTACTTTGTGGCCTACATGAGTGCTTTGGATACACGTGAATGCCCACTCACTCATGTATTCATTCATTCGATATTCCTTGAGTGCTCACTATTGTAGACGTTAGAAATGTAGCTTGCCTCAGGAAGAGTTCTAGCTAATTCTTCCAGCAAAACTCTGATCTGGATTGGACGAATGTGGAGGTTGTGCTTCTAGCAACTTCACTAGTGTTCTAGAGACTTTGCTAGTGCTGGCTGGATCAGGTGGTGGTCTTTTTCAAGACTGCAAGCTCCCCATTGCTTCCTTGTCATTGTCACATGTTTAAGATCTGGAGTTTGATCTGTTGGTTGGAACACTATTCATACAATGACAAAGCTGACTTATAATCCAAACTATTCTGTCGAACATGCTCACTGACATCATTTCAGGACTTTGCGCCTTCTGGCTCCTATTCCAGGCTGGCTTCCAGAGCTCTCTACCAATGGGAGTGAGTACAAGTGGATTGTAAACAGGAAGGAGATTGCAGTAGGCATCCTACAACGCTGAGTGGGTGTAAGACTTCAGAAGGGGAATGGAAGACACACTATATAGAACATGCTTCTTTGCATTTGGAAGCTACCTAATTCCATACTCACTTGTCTTAATAGTAGGTTGGCGATTTGATTCTGTTTCTACCTATCTAGAGGGGAACAATTTAAACAATGCATTTCTTTCTAGTATTCCTGTCATTGTAATGAAACTCTTTCCATGGCAGCTCAGCAGTGGGAAACTGCTAGAGTTTGTCCATTATTTGTTCCCCTCTCTCACACTTCTCCCTCTTTGATGTGGAAAGTTTGGCTTATTCAAGCAACAAAGCTGGAAGTTAAATTAGCCTTTGTGGGTGGTGGTTGGGGAAGGCTGAGGTGGGGGAAGAGAGGCAGAAAGAGGGGTTTAGGGTACAAATGGAAATGCCTACTCTATCTCTGGTTGAGGGGCCAGTCGGACTATACTGTGATGAGGGGCTAGATCTGAATTGGTGTTATTGGGGGAATGTTATAATAATAATGGGATATCATACTTATCCTCATCCTCATCCTCATCCTCATCATCATCGTTGAAACTCATGGAATTACCAGCGGAAGTCAGACATATCTAAAACAACCCATGCCTGAGGAGGAGCCAAGAGAAGCTGCTATAATTTCCATCAGACAACTGTGTGTGTGTGTGTGTGTGTGTGTGTGTGTGTGTGTGTGTATGTGCAGGTGGAAAATGAGGTCAGGGAGGAGTGGGATGACCTGTATTTGGTAATATTGGTAAAATGGTTATATGATTTGTAATTGATAAATATTAGACTGGAATATGAGAACAAGAGTAAATTAAAGAAAATACTTTGGTATAGGTTAACTACCTTTTTTTTTCTTTCTTGGTTCATTGTAATGCCATCTTTTACTGTTGGTCTAACTGCAGTTTTCCCGGGTCATATGAACCAGCCAAATTCCCATCATCTTTTAGGAGAATCACTTGCCATCTTGAAATAAATTAATTAATTCCTGCCACAGCTCATCGCGGAGCAATTTCTTGGAGTTGTCCAAGGTAGAAACCTCCCAACTACAAATCAATGCTTGTAGATCACAGAACCCAGTTAAGGACTCTGAGTTAAAATCTTGTCTTTTTCACTCATCTCTCTTCTCATTGAAAGGGGCTTGGGTATCTTGTTGTGTGTTTGTGCGTGTCTATGTGGAAGATGAGGTCAGAGAGGAGTGAGATGATCTGTATTTGGTAATATTGGTAAAATGGTTATATAATTTGTAATTGGCTTGTATCAATGGTTAGATGATTTGTAAAACCTCAGTTTTGCCTTCTCTAGAGACTGACTACTTCTCTCACGGAGAAGGAGCTCTGATGGGCAACTCAATATGTGTTTCCCACTCACCACTCAGGGATTTTATCACGCCATCCAAAACAGATCTTCCAAATCTGATGGAAATCTATTCAATCACTTCCATGTGATGTGGCAACAATCAGAAATGTGACTTTACTTATTTGGATGGGAAACATTGGAGTTTTACCTTGTGCTTTGTGTTCGGGGCTTTCTAACAGCTGCTTATAGCTGAAAGTATAGGCGTGATGGGTACCTTGGGAGCCAGCTCAGTGTTTCTCAGCATTCAGAGCAACAGGATCCTTTCCTATTTTCAAGATTTTATTTAGTTATTTGAGAAAGAGCAAGAGAGAGAGAGAGAGAGAGAGAGAGAGAGAGAGCGCGCGCACAAGCAGGGGAAGCAGCCGGCAGAGGGAGAAACAGGCTTCCCACTGAGCAGGGAGTCTGATGCAGGACTAGATCCCAGGATCCTGGGATCATGACCTGAGCCAAAGGCAGACACTCAACTGACTGAGCCACCCAGGTGCCCTCCAACACTAAGATATTTTAAATACAGCCCTAAGAACCAGTTGTCAGGCTATTTCCAGAGGTCAAGAGCTACTTGACATTTCTACTGAAATTTGGGCTATCTTCAATTTGTGTGTCCTGCAGCCATGAATCCATCCTTTACATCTTGGCTGTGGGATGCAGAAGTGGAGAGGGTCAGATATTGTTCTGTTCTGAAGCATCTTTGAGTGAAAAGGTGGTTATGGTTTATGAACAACTAGATTTCAGATTGGGGTGGTCATGAGGTGTGGAAAAAGACAATCTCACCTGGTTCTCTTTCCTTTAGAAAGGGTGGTCAGAAAAATCCATTGAGATACTAAAGGGTGTTTTTTCCTTTCTACATTTTTGCCTCTTGGATTCCAAGAAGACTAGCTAGCCAGATCATTTCCCCTGTCTTGGGGAGATTTATGTCACAGAGCTAAGTACCCCACTGTGCTCCGCTTCCCTTCCTGGCTTTTGTTTTCAAAAACCACAGCATGGAGAGTTAGGGGTTGGGGAGAGAGTTGCATTTTCTTCCACCACTGATTATGAAAAATTTCAAACATATGGCCAAATTGAAAGAATTTTACAGTGAATACCCATTATCCACTATCTCCATTTTACCATAAACATTCTACTATGTTTGCTTTATCACACTCATCCATCCTTCTATCTACTCGGAGAGCTGCATGGTTTTGAAGCAGATGCTATAAGAGCAGAAAGAAAAGACAGAGACCTCTCTAAGGCTGGAAGGAAAGGGGTAATGATTTTGGGTAATGGAGGCCCCAGCTTTTACAGGGCCTGAGGGATGCAGAAACGTGAAAGGGGCATGGCTATCTAGGAAGTGAGCAAGGGAAGGAGGTCCCTGGGCACTGCTTAGGTGGGAGCACAGACACGGCAGATCTGCATTCCAAGAACTTTGGAGGCACTGACATTGGTGGCCGATGAGATTAGATTGAAGACCAGTGGGTCTTCCCTGACCTTGGACTTCTGCATCAAGTCCCTAGAAGCATTTGAACAACTTTCAGAAGTCAAGAGGAAAGAACTCCCTCACGACTGAGAGAGGTTTTATTTAGGTCTGGTGGGAATGGTAGCTTGGTGTTAAATGAGATTTTATTTCTGAAGAGTATGCACTTTCATTTGAACACCTGGGTCTGTAGAGTCCACTTTTCTCCTGTTGTAAATCTACTTGGGCATGGGAACATTATCTAGCACTGGGTTTTGAGTGGTTATATGGTACAGGGGAGAAAAACACCCTTAAAAGCGTTTTCCTCATCGTTCTGGTGAGCAGTGCTTGGAACATCTCAAGAAGAGAGGAGGAAAGGTCTTTGACAGTGTTGCTTGGAACATCTCAAGAAGAGAGGAGGAACGGTCTTTGAGAGTGTTGCCTGTTTCTGCTTGCTTAAGTCAGAGCTACAGTCACTTAAATTCTGTCTCCCGTTTAATGTTCCCTGTTAACCACGGCAATTAGTTTTTTCATTATCTACCTGCAACCTCCCACTTTAAGGGGGAAGGGAGGTGGAATTCAAAGTGTAGCCGTGGGAGGGGTGCATCAAAGCAAGGAACGGTAATGAGCAGCAATTAGTATCCAAAATTCCCCTGGATAAAAGATATCAAATTAAACATTTCTTCACAAAGAGTGGGAAATTATATCAGTTTTCATTCTTTGGTCCTACTCTCCTGTTTGGGAAGCAATTTTATTCAGAGGGACCATCCCCTTAGAATAAAGCATTTTAGGCTCCATATTATCCTAAGCCCCAAATACATGTTTGACTGCAAGATGGGGTAGGGACGGAGGCGGTATGGATTAATGGATCTTTTCACAACCAGGGACATTATTTGAATCATATTGTTACAAAGCCAGAGGAGATAAAGTCTTTGGTGGCTCAACTAAGCATCTTTGGTCTATATTCTATAATAAATCACATGTTGGGGGGCCTGATGCTTTTAGCTCAAGGCTGTGGAGTTCAATCTGTGCTTGCTTCCCATTTACTTTCCCAGCCCCTGTTTTTTTCATAAGGGGTCGTGTGGGGCTGCTCTTTTGTGTTTGAGCAGATTATTGCGCTGTACTTTAGAAGGTAAGGAAGGATCAGGCAAGAAGCTGCAGAGAACTAAAGATGAAACTCAACCACATCAATGACAGAAGCTGGGAGGATGGAACAGTCTGACTGCTACCCTAGATGAGATCTTTTGCCCACTGGGGGTAGAGGGGCAGACCCTTCAGTCATGGGGCTTCCCCTGCCTTCTGGTCTTTGGGTTTTAGGATACAGCTATAAGTAAGAACTGTACACTGCCTGACGAATACAAAAACAGGTTAGAGAGAAATTAGCCAGACTTTGATATTATGAAATAGATAAGAACACTAGAGAACTTAGTTTATCAAGTGCCCCTTTATTTTTTAAATTTTTAATACTTTATTTTATTTTTCCAGTGTTCCAAGATTCACTGTTTATGCCCCACACCCAGTGCTCCATGCAATACGTGCACTCAATACCCACCACTAGGCTCACCCAACCCCTTACCCCCTCCCTTCCAAAACCCTCAGTTTGTTTCTCAGAGTCCAAAGTCTCTCATGTTTCATCTCCCTCCCGGGTTTACCCCACTTCCCATTTCCTTTCCTTCTCCTACTGTCCTCCATATTACTCCTTATGCTCCACCAGTAAGTGAAACCATATACTTGATTTTCTCTGCTTGGTTTATTTCACTCAGCATAATCTCCAATCTGGTCCATGTTGCTACAAAAGTTGGGTATTCATCCTTTCTGATGGAGGCGTAATATTCCATTGTATATATGGACCATATCTTCTTTATCCATTCATCTGTTGAAGGGCACCTTGGCTCTTTCCACAGTTTGGCGATTGTGGCCACTGCTGCAATGAACATTGGGGGTACATATGGCCCTTCTTTTCACTACATCTGTATCTTTGGGGTAAATACCCAGTAGTGCAATTGCAGGGTCATGGGATAGCTCTATTTTTAATTTTTAAAGGAATCTCCACACTGTTTTCCAAAGTGGCAACACCAACTTGCATTCCCACCTACGGTGTAAGAGAGTTCCCCTTTCTCTGCAGCCTTTCCAACACTTGTTGTTTCCTGTCTTGTTAATTTTGGCCATTCCGACTGGTGTAAGGTGGTATCTCAGTGTGGTTTTGTTTTGAATTTCCCTGAGAGCTAGTGATGATGAACATTTCTTCATATGTCTGTTAGCCATTGTATGTCTTCTATGGAGAAGTGCCTCTTCATGTCTCCTGCCATTTTTTGATGTGGTGATCTTTATTTTGGTTGTTGAGTTTGAGGATTTCTTTATAGATCTTGGATATTAGTGCTTTGTCTGTAGTGTCATTTGCGAATATCCTCTCCCATTCCATGGGTTGCCTCTTTGTTTTGTTGACTGTATCTTTTGCTGTGCAGGAGCTTTTTATTTTGATGAAGTCCCAAAAGTTCATTTTTGCTTTTGTTTCCTTTGCCTTTGGAGACATGTCTTGAAGGAAGTTGCTGTGGCTAATGTCAAAGAGGTTACTGCCTATGTTCTCCTCTAGGATTTTGATCAATTCCTGCCTTATATTGAGGTCCCCTTTAAATTTCCCCTAGTCTGGCCTATGCCTTTTTATTTCCCATGAGTTGACAAGATTCCAGTACAGTGTCTGGTACATCACAATCCCTCCAGAAATGTTTGAGTGAATGAGTGCATGAATGAATGAATGCATGAATGAATGATTACATGAGTGAGTGTTTGAGTGAATGAGTGCATCAATGAATGATTGCATGAGTGAGTGAGTGTTTGAGTGAATGAGTGCATGAATGAATGATTACATGAGTGAGTGAGTGTTTGAGTGAATGAGTGCATGAATGAATGATTGCATGAGTGAATGAGTGTTTGAGTGAATGAGTGCATGAATGAATGATTGCATGAGTGAGTGTTTGAGTGAATGAGTGCATGAGTGAATGAGTGCATGAGTGAATGACTGCATGAATGAATGAGTGCATGAATCAGTACTCAAACAAAGCCAAGACATCCAAGACCTATCTGGATACCCAAGACTCTCCTCTGGTTAGAAATCTTGTATATTTTCATGCCTTTTTGTTTGTTTGTTTGGCTAGACTTAAAAGAATATCTAGAGAATTATGCTTTGTTCAGACCCTTTTCTTTGGACTTGTTAGGCAAAAGTCAGGTTAAGCTACCACATATATGTTGGTCTTTACTTGGCTAGGCAACTGGAATCTGGCAAGGAGCCCCTTACAGAGCTTCAAGTCCAGGAAGTTTTACCAACTTTGCTGGAAGCCTGAGTAGAGGGCAGAAGGATTTGAAATAGCCAGATACCCCTCATCAGGTGAGTGTTGGTTTAGTGCTACACAAGTGGTCAAGGAGTAGTGTGGCCAATTTATCGAGGCTCAGCATAGGAATGGTAGGCAAGTGAGGAGTTTGAGTAGAGTGGAATAGAAGACCATAGTATCTTAAAATATATTTAATTGAAATAAATGGTTATTGATTTAAAAAATAAATAAATGTTTTATTTGTGTTGGGTATAGATTCCTGGAGGGGGCCAAGGGGTCTATTTCATTGACCATATGATCCATCATGGATACTGAGCAGCTACCATGATACATACCCATCATCATGCAGTATGCTCCTGCATGCAGAGAAGAGTATGAGGTATACTTGCCTTCAAGGGAACAACAGTGGGTTTTGTCTTCCCAATCAGAACCTTGAAGTGTCTTTCAGCTGTCTTCAGTAGAGGAAGATAACGTGAAGGAAGGTGGCCATGAGCTGTTCTGAAGTACCACTAGGTCAGTAACTTCTGCCGATAGTTAATGGGCATCCTTCAACCTTTCTCTGTCCTTGAAAACAAGCAAATGTCTTGTAGACCATAACAAATGCCCTTGACACTTACTGATTCTGTATATGCTGGTCAGACTTCTATCAGTGAATGTGGACCTGTATTTGAGGATTTTCTCCAACTATGGGAGTGTCTTCTGTCTGCATGCGAGATAAGCTGGCAGCACTGGAGATTCTACATGCCCCAGGAGCAGCACCTCAACTGATAACTAATGAGTGTTGACATTTAGTCCCCTCACTTCCTCACCACCCAGTTGGAGTAACTCTCAAGTGTGTTCTTCAGGGTCCCCTGTGGTCCTGAGAGTAATTAAGCTCCAGTTGCTCATGGTGTTAGCTTGCTTGATAACACATTTTCTTATTGGCTTTCTTCCCTTCCCTGTCTCACATCTTCACTCTCCTATTGATGTCTCCCAGGATCATCTCCCGAAAAAAACCTATTTGTACTTGGATCCTTATCTCGGGGTTTGCACACCAGAATACATATTATATATTCTATATAACATATATATCAAATAGATGTTGGAGATCTCATGTCAGTACATGCAGATTTATCTCATTATTTTTAACATTTCATGGTGCAGAGTATGGATACATCTTATTCTATCGACCATTTCTCTATTGATGGAAATTTATTTCTATTTTTCCTGGTTCTTCCCTCCTTCCCTCACTAACAAACTCCTGTTAAGACTCAGTTTGCATCGTGTCTGTTACAATGTTGGTATCCCCCTCCAATGCTTAAGAAATCCTTCTGAAAGGTTGTGGCAATAAACTTTAGCACAACATGTGCTTGAGGATTAGGAATGGTTATGCAGATAATAGGATCATTTTCAGGAGGTGACCGTGGTGTCTGCATACTTACACCTCTGAGTTCCGTGGGAAGAATCCTTCATTCATTAAGGGTCTGTGGGTCTCAAATTCAGGTTGTTAAGGGAAGTGGAAGTCGACCATAATTACTTTGGGAATCTAAGGAAGACAAAGGGAGCAGGGTAGAGATTAGGAAACCTACAACCAGGGATAGCGTCTCATGTTTTGGCAGAGTTAGTGGTGTGTGAGGTTATGTGGGCTTTCCTCTCCTATCACTGTTTTTGTAAGAGTCTCTGTCTTTGAAAATTTTTGAATTTAAGGGCACTGGATTTGGAGCCAGGTTTTAGTTCTTGCTCCATTAATTAATAGGAAGGATCCTTACATGATCACGTGGAGCTACCTTTCCATTTTACATATGTCAAAACTGAGGCCCAAGATTTTAGTGTGGTTGCCCGAGGCCACACAGTGAGATGATAGGTTATATGGAGTTGGGAACATTTATAATGAGGAATGTTCTTAGGTTGTCTTGAAAAGCATGTTGGCTATCTGTGGGAAGATGATTCAAGATGTAAGCTCTGATAAACACTGGAATGATGTTGTCTTCCCTGGAGATGTAAAAAGGAAGACCCCACTGTGAAATGTGCTGGGAATTTTAGATGTCATAGCCCCTGCTAGAAACAAGAAGTTAGACCAGATCAATTAATAGACAGATTTTTTTTAAAGATTTTATTTATTTATTTGACAGAGAGAAATACAGTCAGAGAGGGAACACAAGCAAGGGGAGTGAGAGAGGGATAAGCAGGCTTCCTGCCGAGCAGGGAGCCCAATGTGGGGCTTGATCCCAGGTCTCTGGGATCACGACCTGAGCCGAAGGCAGTCACCCAACCAACTGAGCCACCCAGGTGCCCCAATAGACAGATTTTTATTAAACATCTGCTGAAGGTGGAGGGTGCAGAGGATGTTATACATGTTTGCTGCCCTCCTGAAGCTTATGGTCTACTTCATAGCACAAAATGTTGTCACAAGAGTGACAGCTCAGAGGCTGCAAGCAGGGCTGACTTGTCCATTAGGCACAATAGGCACAAAGCCTGGGGCCCACGGAAATGTTTAAATTTCTTTTAAATCAAAAGAAACACTTTTAGATGGAGGAATGTGTTTGCATATCTAATATTCTTATAGTCATCTTAAAAACAGTGAAGTCATAAAATAATTTTTAATGTTTTTGTATACACAAAGGGGTATATGTATATACATCTGCTGGGGCCACCATAACAAAGAGCCACATATTGGGCAGCTTAAACTACAGAAATGTATTGTCTCACAGTTCTGGAGGTCAGACATCTAGATCAAAATGTCAGCCAAGGATGGTTCCTTTTGAGGGTTGTGAGGCAAACATCCATTCTTGGCCTCTATCCTTAGCTTGCAAGATGGCTGTCTTCTTCCTGCATCTTCACATCACTTTACCTCTGTGCAAATCTCTTTTTCTTCACATGGTATTCTTTTTATAAAAACACCAGCCAAATTGGATTATGATCCACTGGAATGACATCACCTGAACGAATTACCTCTGCAACTACCCCGTTTCTAAATAAGGTCAAATCCTGAGATACTAGACATTAGGACTTCCACATATGAATTTTTGTGGGAACACAACTCAGCCTGTAACAGGTTGTGACAGTAACTGCTTGGGGCAGGGGCGGGTGGTCAGTGCAAGAGGGAGGGTAGAAAGCCCAGAAGCTGGAGGACAGAAGACAAGGACTTCTGGCATTCTCAAAGGATGGGACAAGGAGAAGAGGAAAGAGAAGATGGCAGACATGTAGAAAGAGTCAAAGTGGAAATTGCATGATCAAAATTCACAGGTGCTCATGGAAGGTATGAACTTGTGGGATGCACAGTGGAAACCAATTTCTCCAGTATTAGGGGAGCAGCAAAAGAAAAGTTGGAAGGGGAGCTGTAGCCTTTTTTGGGGGTGGGGGAAGCCTTGAACACAGGCTAAGTGGGAAGACAGATGCTATGATTTCTGAGTCTCTTCCAGTCTGGTTATTGCTACGCTTCCTTCTTTTGTCTACCTGAACTAACTAACCAGCCTGGGAAGATTTAAGAACCCGAAGGCTCATTCTTGTTCTAAAGGCTGTTGGTTTGCATTGAGCTTACTGAAGCTTACTGAAGATGATTGAGGCTCCAAAGTATTGAAAAAGAGAGTTGGCCTATTTCTGATAACCTTGAAATATTAATTAGTCTCCATGTGCTATTACTTAATCGGCCTCTATTTCCTATTCTGAGGGCATGGCAAGAGAGCAAAGAAACCATAGTCTGTCTCAGCTTTCAAATAAAACTCAGTCCCTTTGGGAAAACATCTGGGACTAATGTGGATACTAAAACTGTTAGCTCACACACAACAGCTTCGTTTGCTCTTTCATGATGAAAATTTTCCCCTTATGGTTGCCCAGATCCACACGTCTGTTATTCAGGATCTGAGGTAGCATGGGCACCATTTGTGACCACATCCTCCGAAAACCACTTTAAGTGGGTCCAGAGTCTTTAAAAATAGGCTGGGCTCTTGGCAGAGCTTGTAAGCATAGGAGGGAAAAATGCAACAACTTAGCTTTTTGAAAATATTATTAATTTTGAAAATACTATTAGTTTCTCTTCCTACTCTTTCACCCTTACAGATCTCAGGATATTAGTGGAGCTAATATCTGAATTTCCTATTTAAAAAAACAAACAAACATAGATTCAAACCGACCACCTGATTTAAAGTCTTCAATGACAAAAAGCCCGTCTCTCTGTTGTTCTGGTCTCCTAAAAGCGCTTAGCTCTGTTTTCTTGACAAACCAATCTGTGGGGCTGATTGAATCTCCCCACACGGTGACAGGACCTCTTCTTAATTATTTCAGTTGTGATTCCTGGAACACTTCTGAGCAGTAGTGTGTTTCCCATCCAGTTGAGACATTAGAACAAGTTGCTTCTAAATGGCTGTCAAGCACGTTGTCATGGCGATGGAGCCCAGTCGGTCATCTGGAATGGAAGCTCTTCAGGTTCTGCCGGTAGTCGTTCTCAGACTTGGTGTGCTGCAGAAAGACTTATCTGTCTGGGTGCTTGTTAGAAATACTCACTCCCAGACCCCACCTGCAAGCATTCTGATTCAGGAAGTTGGGGGATGACACGGTGTTTGTAACTGTCCCTTCGGGTGATGACCATTCAGGTGGCCCACCACCTCATCATCAGAAAGACTGTGCACAGAGGCCTGCTGTGCACACATAGCATGTCCCCTACATGACTTATCAAGCTGTGTCCCCTACAGAGTGATGATCTTCATCCTTGTTGGGTCAACATCCAAGACTGCGCCCTCTTTAATGTCGTCAAAACAACTGCATTCTGCCTGTTGTGGGATCATTGTATGTGAGCTTCTGCCACGCATATGCTTTGTGTTTACTTTTTGCCTTTTCTGGGTAAGATTCCCCAGCTCCACAAGCAAGGTCAGCTGTTAGTAATTCTCTGCTTCAATTGGCAAATGACCTACCAAGGACACGGGATTGAAATTAGCATATGCATTCTGAAACATTACAATTTCCTTCTGCCTAGGACTTCCTGGATAGGGTATTACGGTGTATGTATGGGGAGGGGAGGTAAATGGAGGAGCTCATGGAACTCCTTTGAAAAGACCAGCACCTCATCTGTATGAGAAAGCAGCTCCTGGGGGCTGGATTAGAAGGGTGTACAGGAATTCAAGAGTTCTGAAACTTAAATTTTGTTTTTCTGAGAGGTGAGGATCAAGCATGTTGGTTTATGGGAATGGAAAGAATGAATTCTTTGTTGAAAATAGAGATCAGTATCTTTGCAGTGCGTGCCATCCATCCTGGTGTCTGGGTGCTTTACCTTTATTTGATTCTTTGAAAACTTCTGGAGGGGAAACTATTAGCTAACCACCAAGGGAGTGAAGTTAGCCTGGTGTATAGCAGTAGTGTTGGCATTGACTTAGGGCAGGAGGTGAAGCTTCTCAGCCCCTACGATTGCAGAAGGCCTAGCAGAGCTAGCTCAGATGGAGGAATATCTATTTATCAATTAACTTGTTAACCTCTCAGCTTCTCAAAGGGTATCCTAGATGACGCTTTCTTCCATTTAACAATTGCTAATAAAGTCAACTGTATTTATTCAACATGCAAATATTGAAAGCACCAACCAACCGTGTCCTGGGCATTGTGTTAGGTGCTGCTTTCTGAAAGAGAGATTTAAAAGAAAAAAACAATCTTTTCCTGGAAGTATTTGAGCCCTACTTTTTTCCCAAATGAGGTGGCTTAGACTGGACTTCACAGGGCATATACCAAATATGCCTATTTTGGAAACTAAAACCCACACAGGATAGCATGAGGCTGGTACTTTATCAGTTCCCAGTGAGGATGGAGAATCACCGATTCTACTTTCCATTTTATGAAGTGCAATGATCTTTTATAACTACAAAAACTCTCATTAAAGTGCTCTCAATCTTAAATCTCTCTTCCAGGCTGAATACATTCAGATGCCTTTGCTTTCTCCCATTTGGTCTGGGTTTTTAACTTTTTCAAAACTTATTGTTTCAAAGCAAGTCAAGTTTGCTGTCAACGGAGGCAATTTTTGCATGGAAAGCACATTGCTACTTGGAAATTCAACAGCTGCAAAATGCAAGTGGATAGTATGGAAAAGAGTTGGTACCAGTGTGGGCTTTGGGGCCCAACTTAGGTTCAAATCTCATCTTGAGCAATTAGTAGTTGCTGAAAACTGAGCATGTTTATTAATGTCTGAGGCTCAGTTTCTCCCTCTGTGAGAGTGACTAGCTCCTTGAGGAGGAGGATGTTGAGCTGATAAAATGGGCCACTCAGTATAAAGCACCTGGCCCATAAATGTCAGTTTCCTTTCTTCGCTTTCCTGCTACCCCAAATAAGAACACTTAAGGATGGAAATGCATTAAGGGCAAGATGTATGTCAAAAGGAAAAGATGAGGGAGTTTTGGTCTTAAATGACCTTGATCTTTGGTTATTTATGGAGTTATCTCTTGGTTCTGAGGTTTCAAATTAGGATTCTAAAATGTATTGGCTATTATAACTAGAAGCAAAGCCGATATCCTGGCTATTTTCTTCTATGGGTCTGTCCATCCGTCACTCAGCCCTCCCAAATTCTTTCTTTGAAATAAAATCCTACGGAAACAAGGTAGTTGGCCAAATGCATTCTTTAAAGCTATCATGGGTGATCACATGGTAATTCTTATTTAGGACTGAGTCTAAGAATCACTAGGGAGCTTTTAAAAACTCTACGTTCTAGGCCCATCACAGACCTAGTAAATCCCATTCTCTGGGCATGCGGAGCTGGCATGGGAAAGGTCCCTGAGTGACCCCCAGTAGTAACCATTGTTTTAAAGCAGTGTTTGCAAACTTGAGCGTGCATCAGCATTACCTACAGGGTTCGGCTCTCCCCATTCTCCACCTCATTCCCAGGCTCTGATTCTTCAGATCCAGGGTGGTGGGGCCCCAGAATTTCCACTTATAACAAGACAATGCTGGTGCTACAGGTCTGGGGATCGCCCTTGAGGACCACCGATTTAAGGCTTCCTTTAAATTAATACAGTGGGATCTCAGTTATAACCTCAGCAGCCCTAAGTCCCAATTCTAGGGAAGTAGATACAAATAAATGAAGAAACAAGCCCTTTTAAGTCAAGTTGAAAGAAAACAATTGTCGAAGGCCACAGATGGCAAGGTTAAGAGGCGAAAATGACTGTTTTCCATAATGTGGATATTTTCGTTTGTTATTTTAATGAGTCTAATGCCAGTGGTTTGCAGACAAAGTGGACTTCGCACCTTACTAGTGAAGGTGGGCTATGAACAAGAGGTCAGACACTTCTGGAAAGGTGGGCAGCCTCTTGGGGACTCTATCCCTAACCTTCTGATGGGCTGCAGAGAGATTATGCACTGAGTTTGACATTAAAACCATAGGCCCGGATGCCCTCTTATGTTGCTGGTGTGGGATAAAGTGCCCCTCCTACCTATGCATGGGTTTTTTTTTTAAGACTTTATTTATATATTTATTTATTTGAGAGAGAGAGAGCGAGCGAGCATGCATATAGCAGGGGGAGGGGCAGAGGCAGAGAGAGAAGCAGACTCCCCACTGAGCAGGGAGCCTTCCTGATAGGACTCCGGGCTCAATCCCAGGACCCAGGGATCACGACCTGAGCCGAAGGCAGTTGCTTAACCGAGTAAGCCCCCAGGCACCCCAAGACTTTATTTTTTAGAACAGTTTTGGGTTCACAGTAAAATTGAAGGAAAGGTACAGAGATTTCCCTTATACCCCTGTCCCCACACATGCATAAATTCCATCATTATCAACATCCCCCATCAGGGCGCTACATCTGTTATACGATCGATGACCTGAGATTGACACAGCATCATTCAGAGTCCAGGGTTTACCTTAGGGTGCCCTCTTGGGTCCTGTACATTCTGTGAATTCTGACAAATGCATAAAGGCATGTGTCTGCCATTTTAGGGTACGTAGGTTATACATTCAGACTATTCTCACCACCCTGAAAATCCCCCGTACTTTGCCTACTCATCGCTCCATGGGTTTTTAAGAGTAAAAATAATAATAATAATAATAATAATAATAATAATAATAATAAAACAGTTTCAGAACACAGCAAACAAGAGCAACAGATTTTCCTTCCTGCTTCCCACCCCCCCCCAAAAAAAATCAGAAAATAGGATAGGAAGCAATATTTTCAATCATGAGAGGTCAAAGAGGGAAACAATATATAGTTTTATTTTTCAGATCTCTATGGAAGTCTATAACCTGCACCTTCCAAGCATGAGTCCAGTGGAAACAAGATTCCCAGGGCTGTCGTGTCGGCAGAAGGGTCAGGCTTTTGTGTAAAATATTATCTTACTGCTTGGGAAAAGTGTTCAAACAATTCCTCAAAATATGGATTTTTAATGGAGCTTGAAAGACAAAACCATAATTTTCACAGAGACCATGGTCTTTTCAGAACACATTCTAAGCGGTGGATGGAGTGTTGAGTGCTGTAAAAAGGAAAGTATAAAAGAATCTGGGGGCTGGTATGCTTCTATCTCATAGGAAACATACAGAAGACGAGCAGAGTCTGAAAATTACATAGTCTGGTCAATTTGATTATCAGTGGGTGGATTATTTGGGTTGTTGATTATCTGCAACAAAATTTTAAATCCAACTATGGCTTCTTCGCCCTGCTTTGTCTGCAATTAGTTAGCCTGTGTTTGGGGAATGCCGACACACTCTAATATTAGCTCCAGGAAAATACAATCACCAAGGTAAATCTGCAGCCACCACAAGGAAGAATGTGTCCAAAAGCCAGATGCCACCGGGATTTATTTTGGATGTGGTTTTGGATTATTCAGGCTCTAAAAAGGCAGATAATCCAAAGGGGGAGTGAACTCTTCCCTCCCAGCATGTGGGACTTCCTTTTGGTCCCCTTGCCATAGCCCTGCTTTCAGTGGGCTCCCTTCCTGCTCAAAAACCTACCCGAGCATCCTGGGCTGAGAGGTGGAGCACTGGCTTTTCGGTGCAGGTGTGGGGCAAGCACCAGGAACCGCACTGGGCTTCTCCCACTACGGTTATTTGTGAATCACTACTGTCAATTTTAGGTGAGGTCTCCAAATGCCCCTTATGGGTCACAGGCAAAGATTACTCTGCCCACTAGGAAACTGTGTACAGGTGAGTGAGCAGAAGGTAGTAATGGAGGGCTGCAAAGAGCTGACGTTTAGCTATAAATAGAAATTCATTTTTCAGAGAAACCACAGTAAATTGAAATGGAAATTTCCTAGGAAAACAACTCAAACTCTCCCCAAGACTCCTCCCCCAATCAGTTGGGATTAGGTTCAGCTGCATGTGACAGAAAACCCAAACGAAAGAGCGGAAACAAATGTGAGTAAAAAAATAAAAATGAAAGTTCAAGGTCCATTTCTCTCTTATGCAGATGGCAATTTTATGAAGTGATCACGGTCGGGGTCTCCTGTCAGCTTGATGCCCAGGTAGGTTCAACAGGTGGCGTTCACTAAGATGGCTGCCAGAGCTCCAGTCATCTCGTTTATCTTTTAGCTGCCAGAAAAGCAGAAGGGTCAAGGAAGGGCATGTTCTTTCCCTATAAGGACCAATCTTGGGAGTTTCCCAGAATCCTTCAGCTCACATCATACTGGCTGGAAAACTTAGTCACGTGGACACATCAGTGAGTCTGAGAAGTGTTGTCTTGATTCTGGATGGCTCTATGCCCAGCTTTAAAAAAAAAAAGGTGGATTCTGTTACTAAGAAAGAAAAGCAGAATGGGTATCAAGAGATAATTAAGTCTCTGTCACACACTGCTTGTTTTTTATTAAAGGCAAAGCAAACAGACCTCCAGCAGGGCTGGTCTTCTCTTACAGGTCATCCTTATGTTTCAGAGGAAGAGAAAACCTGTTCTCTTTCTTTGTCTCCCTCCATATTCTCTCCAAGTCCCCCTCTCCTCCCTGCCTGCCTTTTCCCAGGGCCCTCACCTCAAGAAGCCGCTGTGTTGGACCACTTTGGACGACTTATCAGGAAAAATTGTGCAGGTCTTTGAAATAGAAAAGAGAATTACTAAGTGTTTCGTCTAGTATACACTGTAGTTGAGCTTTTTTTTTTTAACAACTCTGTAAGTTGTTGACAACTGCTAAAAATGAAAACTATCCCCCTCCCCCACAGGAACACCAATTCGTTGTGTCTGGTGGAATGCAATTGGTTTTTGGCTCGTTTTGCACATCTCTGTAATTTTGTTTCAGGATTCCTTATCTGCTTTTATATGTATGGTGCTTTGAATTTGAATTCAAATTCTTTGAATTTGAATAGGTTGTAAAATCTTACTGGTTCCCTTATTAACTAATGAGTTAAATCAAACTTTTGACAGGAGTTCATTTCTTGGATGTAAAAGAGTCACAGTTATACCTTCTTTTAAAAATTTTCCTTTAGGATTCTTGGGCCTGGTTCTGTGCCTGGTGTTTTGGCATGTTCTGATTTTCTTGGTCCTCTCTACCCCTCGACCCAGCCTATTCTCTGTGGGTCTTTCATGTACCCTGTCATATTAAAAAAAAACTTAAAAGGAAGCATCGTTAATAACATAGTAATGGCAACACCATTTACTGAAGGAGGATTAGCCAGATGCCACATACACCTTCCTCATCCCACCCTGGTGAAATGAGGTTGATTATACCCATTTTACAGGTGTGAAAACTGAGGTCTAGGGTGGCTCAACATCTTTCCCAAATTCACACAGCTGCAGAATGGCAGAGACTGGATCTGAGCTCAGCTCCAGCTCCAAGGCCAGTATCTATTTCCCAGTTCCCTGAGCTCCAGTGTTAATGGCCGGAAGTGGCCACGGTGCCGTCCCTTTCAGGGATATTTGTGAGACCCGAACTTTAATCCAAAGGGATGGCTTTCTGCTAGTGGGATTTCAGACTTTTTTAGTGCTGAGACACTTCCTTGGGGGACAATTCCAGTCACTCCACAAATTATTCCCTGCCTATTGAGCTTCTGAGTGTAACGAGCTTTGCTGGGAGCCGTGACTGTTGGAGAGAGTGGAGTCCCAACTCTCTTAGCCATGGGGCATACAAAAGTACGAGGGCCTCTTGTGCTCATTACATCTCTGACTTTCTGCGTGGGGTGGGGGGAGGATCTGCCTGCTAGAAGGATACTTGGCAGGTAAAGAATTTAGAGGGTTGGACACAGTGATGAGGACCCAAGGGGAGACAGCCAAGAAAGTGGAAAGTGTCTGAGATGTGGATTAGAAACACTGAGGTTTGGAGGCTGATTCTGCTGTGTGATGTTGGATAGGTCATTTTGGCTCTTTCCCCCCAGGGGCTCTTATCTTAAAAATCAGGGATCTATGGTTTCTGGGATCTTCGTAGTGTTAAACATCTTTGACTCTGTGAAAAAGACGCATTGCATTTATTGATCACTGTTGACTGTAAGCCTTCTTGCCTGTGAAGATAAGCCAAATATCTCTTTCATTCCACCGCCATACTTGGAGTTTTCACATAATTACCTTCCTTGATCTTTTAAAGAATTTCTAGAGGAGGTCCATAGATTATTTCTATTCCCATTTTAGAGATGAAAAACTGAGGTCAAGAGGTTCAGGAATCTACCCCAAAGGCCATGTTTGACTTCCAGGATTCCTACAGGTGAATTTTTGGAGAGGTAACTTCTGAACATGTTGGTATGTCAGAGGATTGGGGACCTTTTTTTTTTTTTTTAAAAGATTTTATGTATTTATTAGAGAGAGAGAATGAGAGAGCAAGCACAGACAGGGGGAATGACAGAGGGAGTGGGAAAGAGAGAAGCAGACTGCTCACTGAGCAGGAAGCCCAACATGGGGTTCTTGATCCAAGGACTCTGAAATCATGACCTGAGCTGAAGGCAGACGCTTAACCCACTGAGCCACCCAGGCGCCCTGGATTTGGGGCCTTTAAGAAAGTGCCAAGTCTTCAATGCTATGATAACAACTAAGCATGCTTTTTGCATGTGGCTTCAGTAACTTGCAAGTTCAAACATTTCAAGAAACAATTTGAAAGAATTCTCTAGCTAGGAGGGTAAGAGTCTGGCTTTATCCTGAAAATGGCATTAAGAATAGCTACCTTGCAAAGGTATTGTGAGGATTAAATGAGATAATGCAGGCGAGACCCCTGGGACCCAGCTGGACACACACAGGCACACCCAACGATTAGCTGACATTATTCGTAATACTATTGTGTCGGAGGTACTACTGCTCAGACATCTGGAAAAGTATTTGCTCATGATACCTATCAATAAGGATGTGTTTGCCAATAGGCATTCAATTCCAGCCCTCTGTATCAATACAATAGCCCTATGAGTATAACTCACTTATCCCTAATTTAAAATCAAGTAAAATTCCTCCAGAGCAAAACAATCACCTAATAGCATACAGAATACAAACATAATCATTGACTTGGGAAAGAGGCACATCTGTCTCTCTAATTCAAGCTGTTGGATTTGATGGCATGTTTTCAGCTTGCAGGACTTCACAGAACCATAGAGATTTTTTAAATTTATTTTTACTTTTTAAAAAGATTTTGTTTATTTATTTAATTGACAGAAAGAGAGAGAGAGAGAGAGAGAGAGAGCCTGATGTCTGGCTCCCTCCCAGGACCCTGGGATCATGACCTGAGCCATGGCAGACACTTAACAACTGAGCCACCCAGGTGCCCCTAAAGATTTTTTTTAACTATGTTTCTTTTCTTTTTTAAAGCATAAAACGAATATATTCACAAACTAAATATTTCAAACAGAATAGGACTTTATAAATCAAAAACTGCTGTGTAGACTATTTCCCTCTAACCCACATCCCACCATTCAGAAATAACCTTGTTAGTCATTTCTGGAATCTTCCTAAGAATTTTTGATGCGCACCTAGGTGTACTTATCTCTACATCTTCTTTGGAGAAAAGCTAATGGGATTTTCCTTTTAAGAATGATCGTGGAGATTATTCTCTATCTGTGCATCTTTAAACATTTTGTTCAAAAGAACATGACATAGTATTCCAGGTGTTAATATATCATAATATATTTAATCTGTCCCTTCCCTTTGGTTACTTAGGTTATTTTCCTTTTTTCTTCTGTTACAAACCACACGGTAGCCGACAGCCCTGTAATGTATTCGCATAGTTGTGTGAGTATCACTAGGGCTGTGTGTGGACTCAGTATTAGGCTGCCAATCATTATGAGATGCACTGGGGACTTGAAGTTCCCCAAAGGACCAATTGTGACCATCACAATGTCTATACTTTGACCCAAAGCAGTGACTACTGAAAAGAATGTGGAAGATCATTGCATTCGTCTTATTAACATGCAAATATTTATCGGGATCTTCCCCAAACAGAACGGATTGTCGCCTTAAGCCAGCATGGGTCACAATGTTGTCATAAAATGGAAGAAGGGATTTGAAAGGGTTCTTGTCAAGTCAAAAGTGCTGTCCTGTTCTGAGCAGCATTGTTTACCGGTTACTAGCCTGTTCTTTTGGGTTGGGGTTCACTGAGCTCTAAAGCCAAGGGCTCTGCTCCATCCTTTTCCGTCAACCTTCTCATCAGTCATTTACTGAATATACTCAATTTTTGCTTTGCAGTGGATCGGGTTCCTTCCAAGCTCTTCTCTTCCCCACTACTCTCTTTCAGCATGCCATCCCATCTGGCAATAGGGAAGTCCTTACTGTGTGCTAGGTACCATTAGCAGCATTGTAAGTATACAGTCCTGCAAGGTGTGTAACACACTCCCCCTTTTACAGGATGAGGGAGAAACTGAGGCACAGAGGGGTTAAGTGACATGCCCAAGGATTACATGGCCTGTATTTGGTGATCGGGGATTGAAACCTAAATGTAATAAACCCCAAAGGCCACATATTTACTTATGTATCAGCCACTTGCTACCTGGTCTCTGATTAGGCTCTGTAAAATATCATTTAAAAACAATTTTCCACCCCAAAGCCTACAAAAACCTACTTCCCAAAACCCTGTTGATTTTCTTGATGAAATGAAAATGTTAACCTTTTCAGAGTCCTAATTAACTTTCCAGAAAATTATCTACACGTCTTTGCTCCTCTATCATCGCAGGGGAAAGAGCTTATTCAGGGCAGTCATAAGGAGATCTTTTGAGCCATGAGCTTCCATTCCTACTCTCTACGAGTTACTGTGTATGGATTTGGGCAAGTGAGCTAATCTCTCTCTCTCTCTTTTAAAAGATTTTATTTCTTTATTAGAGAGAGAGAAAAAGAAAGCAACCAGGGGAGGAGAAGAGGGAGAGGGACAAGCAGACTCCACACTGAATGTGGAGCCTGATGAGGGGCTGAATCTCACGACCCTGAGATCATGACCTGGGCTGAAACCAAGAGCCGGTTGCTTAACTGACCACGCCACCCAGGCATCCCTATTTAAACCTCCATCTCCTCATGTGTAAAATGGAGGTAGCATACTTATATTATCCAGAATCCTTACAACCCCACTGGTTACATAAAGCTATTTTTATGACCTGTAGTTTGTTTGTATCTAGCTCAGGACTCTGCACCTGGTGGGTGAGCCATGACAGCTACTAGAACGAATGGATTGAATGGAAGGTTTGTTAGGTGGAATAAACTGGGCAAAGGACCTGCTTGAGAACTGGGGGTGGAGGGGTGGGGGTGATGTGTGTTTGTCTTCTGGAGGGACTGTGATGAGGAGGAAGATGTGGAAAAGACGGTTGTCCCCGGGAAAACACATTTTGAACAGAAAAGGCATTGTTTGAGGATGGTGCCCATCCCCCAATGGAGAGGCAGGGAAGTCTAAGCAAGAGGCGCTGGTACATATGCCTATCAGAGACATATAGTGAGACACAAGCTGCACTCTACAATCCCCATGACACAGTACGTACACAGCTTAAGTCTCAACATTACAGAGTGCTAGAGTTTGATATCCTCAGGAGGGACGAGGTAGTAAAGGTATGCTACTATTTAAAGGATTTTGATTGATGTTCACTATGGTTTCTTTATATTCTCTGAAGGCCTTTATTTGCTTACCCCAGAAAGGTAGGGCCCATTAACATTAAATACACATGTTCACTGTAGTTTCAGATTGACCACCTAAAAGTCACCTGCCTGGAGATTTGATGCTTCATGAGAGCGGGGTGGAGGGAGGGAAAAAAAAACAAAAGCAAAACCAAAGGGATTGAAAATTGTTCTTTGTGTTACTATTTCACAGCTGGGTCAGTTCCGTGTTTGCAAAAATTGAAGTTTCCCTACATTGCTCTTTTAGATTTTTGTCTGTGGGAGTGTATAAAATGGAGGGAGAGGCAGTGTGGCCTAGGGGAAACAAAGTAAAGGAACAAAACAATTAAAAGTAAACATGATCATAAAATATATAAATATGTTCAACTCAAACAGTATTTTAGAAATAAGTAGATTTAAGTCTATGAGGAATAAAACAGATTTGTGCAGAAAAGCAAAAGTACAAGGGTGGTGAAGAAATAGATCTGTTCATGTAACACCCACTGGTGTAAATGTTTGCTTCTTGGTGTAATTTAGATACAAAAACATAATGTGATTTATTCAATCTTGGAAAAAATGGCATTAGGGATCTCCCCAAGGAAGGACTTCAAGGGCATCAAAGGAGTTGTCCTAGGACCTACCTCCACAGGATACCAAAAAAGTCTTCTGTGTGTGTGTGTGTGTGTGTGTGTGTGTGTGTGTGTGTGTGTGTGTGTGCGCAGATGTGCACATGCACACATGTAGTAGGACAGGCACATAGAACATTCTAGAAAGGTAATAGTGAAAACCTGGTGGAGTCCAGAAAAGGAAGAGAAAAGGGTGGAGGGGTAGTGTTGGTTGTGTATGCATCTGTAATGAATGCCTGGGTTTTTGAGAGCATCTGAGGGTTCTGCCAATGTAGCATTTCTCTCATTTAGAAATCATTAAACATTGGCAGTTTTGCATTTCCTCCACTCTGTATGCAGTGGTTCTCAACCTTAGCTGCACTTTAGAGTCATGTGGGCAAGCTGCATAAAAATAGGGTGCCTTATGACAGACCAGTTAAATCAGAAATTCTGGGAGCTAGAACGTGGGCAGTAGCTTTTTTTTTTAAGTTTCCCAAGTCATCTGAAGCATAGTGAGGGTTAATCATTGGCCCAGAAGTATTGTTTTAAGTGCAGTGCTTGTAATTTCAATTAGAATTGTAGCCAGCAAACTACTTCTGGAATTTATGGGTTCTTAGTGGCCACAAAGACCTGAGACAGTCTTTAGATAACAGCTATATATAGGTTTTGATGATCCAAGTAGGGATCCCGGTTCTACCACTTACTATTGGTGAGGTCTTGAACAAGCAGCCTCCTTATCTGAACCTCAGTTGTTGCACCTGTAATTGGAAATAACATTCATTTCATGGTGTCATTGAGAGGATTAAGCAAGAGAATGTACATATGCATTAATTATTTGGTACAAGTCACCATTTGTTCAACACTTTCCACTTATTCATTAGGCCCTGCCCCACACAAATGAATGAAGATGTTTAAGACATTTATCAAATCTGCAGACACAAAACTGGGAGCAATAGCTGATGCAGATGTTTAGTATCTAAAGTGAAAATGGGTTTTGACCAGCTGCAAGGATGGCCAACACTTGCAAGATAAATGCAGGGACTTGAACTTAAAATTTAATAAAAAATATAGAGTTATGATTTATACCAGGACAGGATATGAGAGTAGTGCCTGTGCACAAGGTCTGAGAGTTTCACTGACAACAAATTTCATAAGAAGCAGCTGTGTAGTGTGACTGCTGAGAAACCTGATGTTGTTGGAGGTTGAATAAAGAGAAATGTAGGATGCAGGTCTCAGGACTGAATCCGATTTTTAAAAGCTCATCATACCATAACATATTGAAGACCTACGGTGTGCCAGTCTCTGTTCTAGGCTGTGGGGATACAACCTCCTTTCCCCCTTCCAACTTAAATTCTATGAGAAGTAGGGTGAGGAGATAATACACAAATAAATAAGTTATATGAGCTATTAGATATAAGAGCTTAGGAAAAAATCAAGAGGGAAGGGGGAAAGGCAGAGTGGTAATTACAAGGAGTTATTTGCAATTTGAAATAGGGTGACTAGGAGCTAACTTCATTGACATTTGGACAAAGATTTGAGGACCCTAACGAATAAGATGTGGGGGAGAGCCCCTCACGCGGAGGGAACCATGAGTGCCAAGATCTCGGTGGAAGATGTGCTTGTCTTATTCAAGAAAATGAAAGAAACCCTAATTGGAAAATCATATATAATCCTGGGTTTAATCTTTACTCTTTTTAGCTGAGTATAAAAGTAAAATACTTAGAAACAAAGTAATGTGAAAAATACCCCCCAAAAATGAAGACAATATAAATCACCCACTATTCAGGTATTCTTGGCATTTTGGCACATTTTCTTCCAGGTTGTAAGTAGACTGACATGTGGAAGTAGCAGAAAATAGCAAAGCTGAAGGGAGATTTATTTTTTAGAGGCTCTCCAGAGCTCCATTTCTAGTTTTGGCAACTCTGTTCTGCACTCCTGGAGTGTGGCATTCAAATTTGGGCCTTAGCTTACTTTTAAATTACTACAGGTCAAATGTAGCCTTTGAGGTTGCTTTCAAATTGTTGAAATTGCAAATGTTTATGCTACAGATCCTTTACATTCAAAGGTGGATAGCTTTTAAAGACTCAGCAACTTTGGCAGATGAGAAGTATCCTCTGTGAGCTTTCATTATACTGGCATTGAGCATTTTTCCCTATGTTTATTACTCATTTGTAATTCTTCTTCTGTGATTTTCCTGTTTGCCAATAACCCTTTATGAAATGTGCCATCTCAACTAGAGTGCTTCTGCAAGATGCTGACCTGAATGGCAAAGATTCTTTTTGTTCTAGGTTGTAACCTTCAGTGGTAGGTTGTTACCAAAAATGACAGCAACAATTCCACCCAGGCCATGTGCTCTTTTGTAATGTGATTTTGCCTTTCCTCCTATCAAGAGTTAGAGTTGATTTTCCTTGCCTTAAATTTTGGCTGGCTTCATGACTTGCCAATAGAACATGACCAAAGTGACAATGTGACTTCCTGGCCTAAGACTTTAAAAAGTTTTGCAGCTTCTGATTTTGCCCCTTTGTAGGAGGGTTGCCACAAAACAAAATCTAGGTGGGTGACTTAATGAGAGACCAACTGGAGAGAGAGAAGCCACGTGGAAGAGAATCCGAGTGTCCACCCAACAGACAGACAGCACCAGTCATTTATTATGGAGTGGAACTTCAAAAATAGATGGTTGAGTGGGTCCATCTTCCATCCTCCAGGCCCAGTAGAATCACACAGAACAGCAATGAGCTGTCCTGTTGACCTGCCCAAATTCCTAACCCACAGAAAAATGAGTAATAAAAATGGTGGTTATTTTTAGCCACCAAATTTTGGGGTATACAGTCATAGATAATTGACATAAAACAAATGCGGGATCATGGAATTTTTACTGTTTTCCTTTGAAGTGCTCATGGGAAGCAGGACTAGACTTGTTTTATGTTGCTCTAAAGAGCAAAACTAGAACCTACTCCAGGGAGGTCACATGGAAGCATGTTCTTAACTGGATACAAGAGCTGACAATAAGTAGGTGTCAACAATGGAATGGATTATTTTGCAAGGTAGTGAACTAGCTGTCCCTGAAGGTAGTCCTAGAGAGCCTGGTCAACTATGGATCAGAGACATCCATCATAGGGACCTGTCAAGTCCCTTCAAGTCTTATGACTTCACTAGTGGATGAAGGGGAAGGGAAAATGGATGCTGGGATTTTTAGTCAAATATGATTTCTAAAGGTTACTCAGAGATGAGTTTGCAGTTTGTAGAATATTTTTATTTTCTGTATTGGTTTCTTTTACCATTAAACTGTTAATGAGGAGATCAAAATAAAGGTAATGGTTCAGATATTAGGAAGACTCAATTGCCATAAGCATGGCAATTTGGGGTAATACAATGGACCATACTTTATCATGCTTATATCTCTAGTTTCTTTATTTTGAGAGTCCAGTGGCAGGAGTTGAGTCCTTCCCCACCCTTCACCTCCACTTTTATATGGAAGACTCCTACGAAATTAGATTTTTTTAAAGAGAAAGACAAATTCTTGAATGATAATAATGATGGGTGTTTGGGTACATAACAGTCTGGTGAACTGTTCGTCTATGTTCCAGATGAAAGACCAAATTTTGCTAGCCAAGAAATCATAGGTGCTTTTTCTGGTGCTTTTAGAATTTCCCTGCATTCCTTCTTCCCTTCTGTTCTCATTGCTACAGACCCTTCAGAATACAGAGGGGGAAAAATGCTTAAACAGAGATCCTTAAGCAAGGTCTTCATAAGTCAGAAGTCAGAGGCTCCCTGTGCCCATAATGGCATGTTAGAAGAAATCTATGACTTTGGTTGAAATAGTCAGATGGAAACTCTAAAGAGATTTCTTTGGCTTCTACAGTTCTCTACAGGAGTTTGGTTTCTGCAACTCTGGGACATGAAAGGGAGAAAATAAATATTTCTCAACTCTAAGTAATGAAAGAATATCGCCCATACTTTGAATTTCCAAGACAATGGCAGTAACATAAAATTTGAAGCCTGTCCACAAGGTTGGAAGGAGATATGAGGTAGCTACCAACTTGGCAGATCTCAGTGTGTATTGGTGAAAAGTGGGATCTGTGATTATATTCAGGCTGGGAGAAGGTGAAGAGTAACATCCTCATTAGACATATTTAGGTATGAACTCCATAATTAAGCTGGTTGAAGTTCATTGAACTTAAATACCTAATCCAGATATGGCTGACCTGGTTCTCGTCAATACGCTTCACCATATGGGGCTGTTCTTCCCTTTAATAGAAAAAGAAAGCCCAAGCTTTTACGATACAAGTAGCAGCATGATAAAATTTAACTTTGAGTGAGGCTATACATGCACAGATATAAAATTTCCAAACTAAAATATAAGACCAAAATGCAATTTTGAAACTGATACTGTTAAGTTTGGGTAAGAATGGATTCCTAGAAGGTCCACCCTCCTCATTAGTGAATGGGAGAGTACAGGAATAGTGGCTTCCTCCCTTAGTTAAGCCTAATGAGGGGCCTTCTGTGGGATGACTCAGAATGTCTCACGTGTGCTTCATTCAGTTTCGGATATAGTGCCTGGGGCCTGACCTTCACCAGAGAAACCTGGAGCTGTTCACAGTGTCAGTATTGAGGTGGCTAGGCTATCCTTTTGAGGGTTTGTGGGGCAAGGGATGAGACAGGATGTATATTTAAAGGAAATTCCACTCTAGTTAGACATATTCATTTTAAACTTTTCTTACAACCATACTTGTGAAGGAAGATGACCATATGGGCCAATTCAAAGATCTACTCTTAGTGGGGACCTTTTATAGGAAAAGAGAATGGCTAAAAATTTTTGGTACAAAATATGACAGGCTGGTTTAAGATCACTAGACTCAGCTCTCCGTCAGTTTGGTAGGTAATTCATTTCCTAGAGCCAAGACTTAATCCCATTGAGTTTATTGGAAAATTGTTTAAACATTCTTCAGAAAGGGGATTGTGAATTATATCGTATAAAAAAAAATTCTGTCCCAGATTAGGTTTGAAGGAAGTTTTCTTTTACTTGTATTTCTTAGTGACTAAGGAAATAATCACAAGTGGTCCCAGAGGTCAGAGATAAAGCTACCTGAATGAAACTAACTGTGAGGGGTTGGGGGCACGCCTGGGTGACTGAGTCAGTTAAGCATTGGACTCTTGATTTCAGCTCAGGATTATGAGATTGAGCCCCGCATTGGGCTCTGTGCTGAGCATGGAACCTGCTTCGGATTCTCTCTTTCCTTTTCCCTCTGACCCTCCTTCTCACACTCTTTCTCTAA
>PITA01004239.1:0-126271 GCA_004023965.1 Spilogale gracilis
AGCAGGGAGCCCGATGTGGGACCCGATCCCAGGTGTCCGGGATCATGACCTGAGCCGAAGGCAATCGCTTAACCAACTGAGCCACCCATGCGCCCCTATACTTTTAAAGCTTTGTAAAATTACTAAAAGTTGAACAAAAAAATGTCACTACCTATCAACAATGAGAAACTCTGGACTCTGGGAAACAAACTGAAGGTTGAAGAAAGGATGGGGAAGGGTCTGGGGGGGATGGGGTAACTTGGGTGATGGGCATTAAGGAGGACACATGATCTGATGAACACTCAGTGTTATATGTAACTAATGAATCATTAAACGCTACATCAAAAACTAATGATGTACTATATGTTGGCTAATTTAACTTGAAAAAATAGAGTCTCTTACAGATAAAAAAAAATGCCACTACCTATTATAATTTCTATGGGATGTAGCCTCTGCAAATCCTATTTTTCCTTTTTCAAAATGAGAAATAGGGTAAGCAGCATATTTTCTCCATTAAGTACCAGATCTCACTGAAGCGTAATAGTCCTGCTGTCTATAATTATCTTCTCAAGCCCAGGACAACTCCCTGAGCATCACCATAAACTAAGTACAAATATCCTGCCACTGGAGTTTCCAGGCTCCAAGGGCTTCTTCCTCTAGCACCACCCACCTTCAAATCTCTGAGTGAGACGCTGCTCAGTCTCATCAAATCCTGCTGCTCGGACATCAGCGAAGAAGTCTTTTAAGTAATCCAGAGCATCTTTCATCCGTGCATGCTCATTGATAATGAGGGCATCATTATATTTCTGTTTAAAATGAAAACTGAGTTTCAGTGTTTCCAATGTCTAATGCCTTTGGTGTACTGACATTCAATTAGCTGTACTTAGCATGGAATTAATTTTTAAAATAAGCTCTTCTTGGGGCACCTGGGTGGCTCAGTTGGTTGAGCGACTGCCTTCGGCTCAGGTCATGATCCCCCAGGATCGAGTCCCACATCGGGCTCCCTGCTCGGCGGGAAGCCTGCTTCTCCCTCTCTCACTCCCCCTGCTTGTGTTCCCTCTCTGGCTGTGTTTCTCTCTGTCAAATAAATAAAATCTTAAAAAAAAAAAATAAGTTCTTCTTAAATCTAATCCAACTTAGTTTTCTAAGATGAGTGGTTTCAAATGGTATTACAATAAAACCTTTTGAACCATAAATTAAGAGTTAAAAAATCTTGGGCGCCTGGGTGGCTCAGTTTAAAGCCTCTGCCTTCGACTCAGGTCATGATCAAGGAGTCCTGGGATCGAGGCCCGCATCGGGGCTCTCTGCTCGGCGGGGAGTCTGCTTCCGCCTCTCTCTCTGCCTGGCTCTGCCTACTTGTGATCTCTCTCTGTGTCAATAAATAAATAAAAATCTTAAAAAAAAAAAAGAGTTAAAAAAGTCTTAATTAGCAAGAATCATAATTAATTAAGATCATTTTGGAGTCCAGAATTCCACCTTGGACAAGAAAGAGAAAATTACAAGAAAAATGCATGTCAAAGATTAAAAAACAAAAAAAAAAAGCAAATCAATTTCCACATCTATTTGCCTGTTGATTCAGAATTCAACTTAATGTCTTCACACATCCGGAGCCATCAGTGAATTGCAACAGCACCTGTTCCAAACGCTGGCACTGCCCACCTACCACAAATATGCAACTAAGTTCGTTAAAATTCTATAAATGCATGCTGAGTGCATTTTTAAATACTTTGAAGAGCACAGTAAGCAGAAGTGATGGTTGTTGTTTCTTAACTCCCTGGATTTCTGAGAATGTGGCTTTGCTAAAGGTAAGAAAACCCATGCTTCAAGATAAGGCAACAGTAGTCGCTTACCGAACTTTCAAGATGGCGGTCACCAATTGCGTATCTATAATCATGTTCATCATCCCCCAACTTTTTCCAGTTGTGTCAATCATGAGAATGCTAGAGGCACATGGTATAGAACCCCCATCTGTTTCTATCCTGTGGCTGTTAGTATTATGTTTCATTAAGCAGAGTGGGAACTTTAAATGCTGAATGAGATAACTTTAAAGTTTGCTCCCCAGGAAGTTCCCAAGGGAGCTCTTGGAACAGGGTGAGAAGTTGACGCTCTCCTGCTCCCACAGCAAAGCTCCCAGGAGGTGCTACAACTAAAATATGTCACTACAAAGAAGCCACATACCCGCAAGTGGGAAGTGCACAAATACAGGGCTTTACAAATCCTGCTCTCTTCATCTTTGTCGGGCAACTGAAACACCATGTATGCTTTCTGAACAGAAACAATCCATTGCTCATATTTCTGTGTTCCAAAATTTCTATTTTGAATTTGAGATACGTTTTCTGGAAAAAAGAAAAAAGTTTCATTGTGCCATGTGGTCAGTCATTTAAAGTTCTAAGCATGTCTCACCCTCTGATTTTCTTTTTTACTCTCTGCAAGCAGAGGATTCCTCCTAAAATAGGCAGTTTTCAGCAGTAGTGAATCTGGTTGGCACAGGACTGCTTACTGAATAGTTGCTCTGCACCAAAAATCAAAGTGTCTTACGCTCAAAATTTCATTTCATTTTCACAGACCTCTGAGGGGGATGATATATTTTACATGTGAGGAAACCAAAGCTCAGAAAAGCAAAGTAATTTACCCACAGTGACACAGCTAGCACATGCGGGGGGAGGGGAGGGCAGAAATGCAAATCCAGGTGTGTCTGATACTGAAGGCTTGCCAGCGCTGTGAGCCAACAACCAAAGCAGCCCAGAGGTAAAACGATGGACATGAAAATATCTAACTTTGCCTTTAACAATGAAGCAGTGAATAAAATTAACAGGTCTCATGAGCTTCATCAGAAAGATACCTAAAAGCAAGAGAGACAGAACTCAACACAGTCTCTTCTACCTTGCTGTGAACTTAAGTTCTCTGATCATTCACAGGGCTGAGCAAAGACCAGGCACTTGAAAGGTGCCCGACATGAGTGCTTCTGTGTGTGTGCATCTCCTAAGCTATGCCTCAGTTGCTCGGTCCAAAAATTGAGCATCAACTCTGGTCCTGGCTGTGTGCAGGATGCTGGTGGTAAAAGGATGCAGAAGACAGAAGAAGCCTATTCTCAAGCAGCTCAGATCTCCAGGGCTCCCTGGGAAGAGCACAGTTTAGTAAAACCCATAGGTAAGAGCTATATTTCTGGGTTAAATTGCTCCTCTCAGCCATTCATGTTTAACAGGAGGAACACAGGAGGATACCCAGACAAGTAGCACTGACATGCTTCTTTCCCAGCTCCTGGTCAGCAGTAAACCACATGAAGTAACAAATATTTCTTGAATGTGAGTAGGTGTGAAAATGAGCTAAGCAATCTCTGACAGGATGTATACTGGGGAAAGGTGGAGGTAGGGAATTAGACGTGGGAGGAATAAGAAGGCAGAAATTCATGTCTCTCCATCCTTCTGCTACCTCCCTAGTTCAGACAACATCATAATGTTCTAGATAATATGATGGCCTCCTAGTGGTCTCCCTACTTCTTGCCTTGGCCCCTCTAATCCACTGCCCACTCAGCAGCTACATAGAGAATCTCCAACATTGATGATGAGACATTTTGTTACCCCACCACTTAAACACTTTTAGTGGATTCCTCTAGCTAAAATCCTACCCAGCTCCCAGAACCCATCTCTAGCTGCTCTGCTTCCTGCATTTGACAAGACTAATGGAAGTCATCCTACTCTCTCTGCTTTCCTGGCCTTTACACAAGCTGTTCCCTCTGCCTGAAACCCACCTGATCATCACCATCCACCTACCCCTATTTGTTATTGTTTTATTATTCCTTATCTAACTTTGGCTTTACCATTGGACTAGAAATGCCACAAGGGCAGAAGCTCGTCTCAGGGTCTGTGCTATCTCTATCTCCCCATCAGCTAGCCTACTGCCAGCACCAAGTGGATGACAAGAGAATGAACATGTTCAAGGAACCACTAAATTGAAGGTTCGAGTAGGGAAGGAGTGGAACGGAAAACTGGAAAGATAAATAGCGCAAGACTGTGCAGCCAGGGCCCACACTGGCAGATCAGAGGCTGAGAGAGCCTGCAAGGCAGAGAGAGTCAAGCGTGATAATGACATGATAAAACTGGTACTTCAGAAGACCAGCCAGGTGCTGGGGGGCTGCATGGAGAAGTGAGTGGGGGTGGGCAAACCAGCCAGACAGCTGTTCACCCAAGTCCTAAATAAAGCTGTGAAAGAGAGAAGAGAAAAAGCAAAGTGTGAGGAAAGGTGAATCCACAAACTCAACATCTCCAAAGCTGCTTCCAGTCCTGGAACCAGCACTCCTCAATGGTATACCAACTAGTGTGCAAACCAGAAGCCCCACGTCAGTCGCCCCCCCCCTCCGACCCAAGACCAGCGGGCCATGAAATCGCAACACTTCCTGCCTGCAGCACTTGGCACTGGCCTCCTCCCTCCCCCAGCTGCCTTGACTGCCTCGGGCCCTCTTTGTTCACTGGTATTCTTATTACATCACGAATCAGTTTAAAATCTTTAGATGCTTCCCCCTGCTTTTAGGACAAAGTCGAAATTTAGGACAAAGTTTGACCTACCAGGCCTTTCCTGGTCTGGCCCTGCTTCACTCCTTTCTACTACTTGTGTGTAAGGAGCACCATGAAATGCCTGCAGTTCCTAAAACTTTTTTTTCCTTCAACACCTGATGCCTTTCACCCTCACTTGGTTGTCTCTCCATCTTAACTCAGTGGACTTCAAGACCACCTCAGGCACCGCTCCACCCTAGGAAGCTTTCCCTACAGCCCATTCCAGGCCAAGGTTCCCACATGCTCCCAGGGCACCCCGGGTGTACCTCCACCCTGCTGTGTGGAAGCTACTCACATCTGATTCTCATTATTGGACTGTGAGTTCCCCAAGAATGGGACTATGTTTTTAACCTTGTTCTTTCCATTAGTTGGTAAGATGAGTATCTGGAGAACGAACAAAAGAACAAAAGAGAGAAGAACAAAACTTGATGATTTCATGAGAGAGTCTCAAAAGAAGGAAGAATCAAAGATCACTGCCTGTTTCAATCTGAGCCATCAGGGAAATTCATATAAACAGAGATGTCAGATCAGAAAGCTAATTTGCAAGATTAAGAAAGCCATGAACCAATTTAAATATGGTATTTTTCAGGTATGTATGTCCACAGAGATTTACTTTGAATTTAAAAAGAAAAAAAAAAAATGAGACTTATCTCACCGAGAGTTACGGTACCAAGTTCATCAAGGATATTCTTTGCCAGACTCTCTGTCTCCCTCATCAGCTGAGATATGATGCATTTGAATCTGTCAGTAGTCCGTACTTCCACTTTCCTGAAAACTAGAGCCATCAAAATAAAGTGAGTATTTTTCAGGAAGAACACATCATAGTTCAAAGGAGGCATCTGCACATCTTTCTCTGCCTCTGTTACTTCTTTTGCGAGACCTCTGAGGCCCCAACCTCACAGGCAGGTAGTCTAAGCGGTGTGTCAAATGCTCAGAAACCTTGCAATAGCTCCCTTGTGCTTAATGCACAGATTCTAACATCTCCATCTTTCATGGTCTAGGTCGAATCCAACTTCTCATTCTGGTTTTCCTGTTACTCAACATGGAGCCTCTATGCTGGCAAGGCTGGTATGAATCATATCTCTGCAAATAACTCCACTTTTTAATCCTCTCTTCTTTGATTTTGTCCTTTCCCACCCAAACCCCAGAACTGCTCACACTGTTCCTAAAATTCATTATTCTATTGTTTCAGCAGAAACTTAGTAACTGCCTACCGAGTGCCATGTTCTGGTGATTAACAGTTGAAAGAACACAGCCTGTGCTCCAGAGAGGTCTGTGTTCTCAGGGAAGAGAAAGATACACAGCACAGTAAAGTGCTGTGCCAGGTGTCATGGAGCACAAGGAAAAACATCTCTAATTCTTCCAAAGGAGGAAATGTGGTGGGATTAATAGGGGAAGAGGAATCGAGGAAGGACAAGAAGTACTGGATGAGCCCAGAGGCATGCAACATGGCTGGGTTTATAGAAGGGGAAGATGAAGCACAGAAGGCAGAGGGGACTGGATTACAAAAAAATTTGTACTTGATACTAAAAAAGTTTAGATTGGGTACCTTCCCTAAACTCCTTAGAGGAAGGAGAACTGAACTGCCCTCCCTACTTCATGTCTGTTTGCTTTGCCTTATACAATCCCCCACTATACCCAGAGCAAGGACGAAGGCACATACTCTTCTCTTCCACTCTCCCTTGCTGCGTTAGTATAGCACTGGAATTTAATAAACATTTGCTAGTCACTCTTTTTAAAAAATCATATTCTGATCTGAGGAAAAATATGATTTCAACCCAGATCATCAGATACATATTCAAACAATGAATGATCACACAGTATCCTCCTCCGGCATGCAACATACAAAAGGACTGAGCCCAGCTCTTGGCCATTTGCATGCTTTGATTTTCTCATCACATCTCTCTCGTTATTAGTATCCTTATAAGAACTTTATCAAAAACAAAACAAAAACAAAAAGTTATCAAACCAAAGAGTAAGAATGTTTAATTTTGACAGTCCACTCCTGTCAAAAGGAGGTCATCCATTTCCTGAGGTTAGAGCTCAACTGAGGAGAGAGGCATGAAATGTAATTATCTCCCAAGCTTGGGGTTAAATATTTCCTACTAAAAAGAAAAGCTAAAAATTCCGTATTCATCCAAACATTTCTGAACTAGGAAAAGCAGAGGGTAACAAAGTTCTAAAGGGCTTGTTAAGGGGTTCCACTTACACTTCTGCGGCTTATAAACAACTTCTTCCAATTCCTCCATATTGTCTTTGACTGTTGCTATCACTGATGTGTCAAGAGAAGCACACAACTTGCAGATATATTCCATGGCTTCTGCTGTGTTTTTGGCATCCCCAGTGCCAACTGAAGCAGTCAGCCCAATGACCTGTGAGAAGCATTTCAAATTATCAGACATCTGGAAAATAGCATGTCATTTCCACAGTCCCCCATGCAACGCTTTCCTACTAAAGTAGGGCTTGGGTTTTTGGGGGTTTTGTTGTTGTTGTTGTTGTTGTTGTTTTACTGATTTCAGATAAAGAGCAAGAATTTTTTTCCCCTGATATTCTCTATGACATTGCAAATGGAAAGGTCCCATTAGGCAAAGCACTGAATAGATGCAGGAGTCAAAACTAATCAAACGAACATGAAGTAGCAAATGAACCAAGAGCAGAAACTCTTTCAAGGCAGGATTTCTCTGTTCTTTACCCTTGCGTCCCTCAAGATGTGTAGAACTAAAAAGAAAGGGACTGAAATCAGACACAACTCCATCCTACAGGCAACCATGTCACACTGGCTGGGATCCAGGGACAAGTATCTTCAGCTCTCTTTAAAGTTGGGAAATAATAGCTATTCAAAATGGTAGGTGTGTGAGTTCAGCAAGATAACATTTGTAAAAAATATATAGCTTAATGGTCACCCAATAATTTATATCTTACTTGAATAGCCACACAATAAATACTGAATAATTGACTAATAAATGACTATAATTAGTAAGGAATCTAATTAAGCACCATTTTTTTTTTAGAAGAAAAAGCTGTAAGAAATGTGACTGCTACTGAATTTCATCTGTGGGCACCATAATGAATTTCTTCTAACCTATGCTCCCTAAATGGGTGGTTATTAGGGCTAAAGAACTTTATACACTGTGATACTGGCATACTATAGCTCTTCTGAGGAATCCATTTGACTCTGGAGATACCTGAGGCAGTGGATCTGAAGATCCTCCAAGTTTCTGATCTAGATAATTAAACATGATCATATTATAAGGATGGTGTTTACTGGTGTTGTGACATTCATCAAATATCATCAAAGTAAAGACAGAGAGTGATGGAATAGTCCCATTTCTAAGGCTATTCACAAGAATCTGTGGAGTTAAAATGATGATGTCATTGTTCTCAACAATCTGTTCCACTGAGATGGTCTCAGATGTTGCTCCAGAAACACCTGCAACTTTGAACCTGGAAATGACAGAAATTCCCTATTACCAACCATGATGTGAATGAGGAACCATAAAGACATGAAACACTAGGTCAGGGGTGCCTGGGGGGCTCATTCATTAAGTGTCTGCCTTTAGGTAGGGTCATGATCCCAGAGTCCCAGGATCGAGTTCTGTATTGGGCTCCCTGCTTGGTGGAAAACCTGCTTCTCTCTCTCTCACTCCCCCTGCTTGTGTTACCTCTCTAGCTGTGTTTCTGTCAAATAAATAAATAAAATATTAAAAAAAAAAAAAAGGAAAGAAAGAAACACTAGGTCAGAGCATCAACTGATTAACAAAAGGAATACATCTGGAGACAAGAGCTTAGCACAGAACCATATATAAACAGTCAATAAATGCAAACAAGCTATAACTGCTACGAGAGTATGCTAAGTCTTCCAAGTCTTAAGAAAGAAAATAGTACTTAAAAGAGTAATATTGAATAAGTTATAAAATCATTAAAAAGTTAAATGTGTCTTTTAAATGTCAAATTGATCTCAAGTCATTCACTTACTCTGCAAAAGCTAACCAAAGGAGTTTAGGATTTCAAGCATACCTACCAAAACAGACTTGCATCCAAAAGGGCAGAAAAAACTGACTCCATCTTGTGTGCTGCGCCCTCCATCTTCTGTAAACCTCCAGCTTGACCCCTCCCCAGAAG
Organism: Spilogale gracilis; assembly: GCA_004023965.1. Lineage (NCBI taxonomy): Eukaryota > Metazoa > Chordata > Mammalia > Carnivora > Mephitidae > Spilogale > Spilogale gracilis. Next base: position 8,655 of record PITA01004239.1, read on the forward strand.
TGTGCTGCTCCCTCCATCTTCTGTAAAACCCCAGCTTGACCCCTTCCCAGAAAAACGGAGCGCGAATATTGCCCAACCCTGGCCTAGCCCGTGGTACGCAAATGATGTTTAGCTAATCAATATAAGCCACCGACATCGCCCCACCTATTGCCACCTGCCCGCTATAAAACTATTGTGCTTCTGAAAACCATGCTTTTTCCCTGCATCTCACAGCTGCGTTGGTGGGTGTGGGTGACTGAGCCCGAGCTAGCTTGAATAAAGGCTCTTTGCTTTTGCATTGGCCTCGGCGACTCCCTGGTGATCTTTGGGGATCTTGAAATCTGGGCATAACACATCCATGAAAAATTAATTATATCTAGATTATATAAAAGATAAATCTATTATAAATTTTTGAATTGTAGCTTTCTAAATATTAAACAAAGCTGAGTACATACCAGTTAGTTGAAGCTACAGAAAAAGAAATGGGATCAATTGTTACACCTACCCAAGTTTTTCAAAATATTTGGAGAACACGGATTTCTGCTGTTCATATACTGGGAGTTGAATAGCAAAAAAGACAATCTTCCCCTTTTGTCCTTGTGGAAATTTTTTAAGATGATGTTCACATATAAGAAGGGAAACAAAGGTTTTTCCACAACCTTTTAATACAGAAAGAAAAAGAAAACATGTAACTGACATTATACTAATATATTTCCATAGAAAGGTAATTATTTTTGGCTCCCCTAAAACCACTGCATCAACTATAAACTAGGAATGTTAATAGGTTAACTGCAGCAGAATAAATACCACACTACTTCCTAGGTAACATGCAAATAAAATAGTCAAGGCATTAGAGCAAGCTAAAACAGAACATTTTTTCTTTCCCTCCTCAGGTTCCTTAAAATACCTGGAGACTATATTAATGGGAAAGTTTTCTCAAAAGATAAACAGAACAAGAAAAAAATGGCAACTTGCCCATTTTGCCCTGGTATTCAATAAAAGAAAAAAAAAAAGGAAGCAAACACAAAAAGCAACCATGTAAGTAGTGGCAATCTGCTTACCAGTAGGAGCACATACTATGGTGTTTTTTCCCTCCTTAGCAGGCAAAGCAAGTTCTAGTTGGTATTTTCTTGGCTTCAGTGGGGTGCAAGTAGGAGAGGCTTATGTAATACAAAAGGAACACAATTACCAAATAGTTACAGCTCTGAGGAATCAAGGAAAGAGCTATCATCTATCATCAAATAGAAGAGAATCCTGACGTTAGCAAAAAGGGCCTCATTTGGGGCGCCTTGGGTGGCTCAGTCGTTAAGTGTCTGCCTCCAGCTCAGGTCATGATCCTGGAGTCCCAGGATGGAGCCTCTGCATCGAGCTCTCTGCTCTGCGGGAAGCCTGCTTCTCCTTCTCTCACTCCCCCTGCTTGTGTTCCCTCACTGGCTGTGTTTCTCTCTGTCAAATAAATAAATAAAATCTTTTAAAAAAAAGGGGGGGGAGGCCTCATTTAAGAAAATTTAGCATCGTCTCTTGTTAACCATTCAGCCTCTGCACTGATGTGAAGCACAAAATTCTCCCTCAGTGATGAAGTATCAATGGCAAGAATTCTTTTAAAAAGCCACAAAGATTTCTTTCTTAATATTGGAAATCTAGTAAGGAGAAACTAAAGCAAGAATGGCCTAATTCGGGGCAAGACAGATGGCCACTGGTTAAAAGGAAATGCTATATGGAACAAAACCACAAATCCCTTCTAGATCTCTGAAAATCAACAAACTATAAATATTGAATTCCCAGAGCAATTTCTTATTGGAGAGCAACCATGCTTTCTAATTCTGCAGGCTCTCACACGATATCTTCTCTCCATAGGACCAGAAATCTCAAAAAATAGCCAGTGGCTTTTTTTTTTTCACTAACAGATAAGGATATAGAGTGTTACTGCTAGAAAAGACCCTTAGTAAGCATCCATTGACTCCAACCTATTTTAAAGAAAAGGAACATTTCCAAAAGGTTAAGTGAGTTCACTAAGGTCCCTTACATGTCAGAAAAAATTTAAAGCAATTTAAACTCAGTGATTTTACTCTGAAATGATGGAAAACACACACACACACACACACACACACACACACACACACCCCAAAAAACTTGTACCATTTGGTTGCAGAAGTAATCTGTAAGTCTTCTTGTGGTGTTATCCCCAAATCATACCTTTCTTCTCACACTGCTCAGTATTAATCATAATGTCTTTCCTGATGTCCTTTTGTAAAAAAAAACTTTTTACTGTGGCTTGTTACACAACTCTCTGGTCCCCTCAGGAAAACATGCTTCTAGAAACACAAAGCGGGCCTTATAACTAGGTTATACAGTGCCCTTGTGTGAAATTAGAAAAAGGAGACCCTCTGGGAGGATACAGCCCCCTCGGTGCACTGTTTGGCAAAGAGCATAGCTGGATCTCCGTCACCACTCACACTCAGCCAGGCACATTTGTGTAGTGCACAGACTTCATTAGCTTACAGGCCAGCCCTGGGATAGTAAAAGGAAACTGAGCAAGTGACTCACAAATATTAGTGTTTCTTCAGAGAGCAGGGCTGATTTTGACTTTCATAGACACTAAATTTCTGGGAGGACCCTATTTGCATTTTCAATACAGCATATGTTCTTAGTGACAGAAGAGGCTGACAATAGCTTTAGAAGAGAAAAAATAATATTTGTAATTATAGAAAAAGTATCAATTTTAATATAAATTCTCTTTTCCTTAAAAAAAATAAATGATTTTTTTCTTTTCCTTTAAAACCTTTTCATAACACCATGACTTTGGGCACTGTAAGCCATGTCCTCACACAAAATACCAGAGGAATACCATTACAGAAAGAACGGTGCTGGGTACCTGAAGGTGGAGATGAGTTCTGACTAAGATTCTGGCATTCTGGTTCTTCCTTATAGAAGATCTGTATGTCAAAAGTTTCTGTTTCATCATCCTCAAGAACTTTCGGTTCAACATTTTTTGCATCTGTATAAGACCAAAAGACATCTTAGAATCCTGATCTAATCTGATGATTGTTTCGACAGCACAAGTCCTACAAAGAGGTCATAATCCTAAAATTTTCAAATTCCATTAAGATTTGTCACAACTGCACCCTTCACCTTCCGAAACAATGAAAAGAATCCTTTTGAGTACAATGTCTCAATTTGGAGTCTGAACTTCAATGTCATTTAGGACTTAATTATTCAAACTATGGAACATGGGCCAGCAACTTCCAAAGCTTATTAGAAATGAAAGCTCTTGCATCCCTACTATGTCAGAATCTGCATTTTAACAAAATCCCCAAGTGATTCTCACATACAGTAAAGAAGAAGAACACCACTTTGTAGATATTTATGGCTTCCATTCCTGACCTAACCCAAGAAATCAGATGGGTATTTAAATAGACATTTTCTAGAACAACTTGTGATCTAAAGAAGCCTAGGACAAGTGAAGACCAAACAGTTGGTTTACCAAAAACAGACTTAAAACAATGCTCTGAGCAGATTAGCTACAGGAAATCACATGATGGCACAGATATCTATTCACAACACATTCCTTTTTCAATCCTGTTCTGGCTTAGTCCCCAATGGCTCAGACAAGAGAAGTAGGCTATGTCTATTATGATTGTACTCCGAAAAGGGGGCAAGTCCTGGAGTTTGAACCTTTCACTCTAGAATTTTAAAGCTATTTCTCCAATAATGTAAACCCAGAGAGTAAGTAAGCTCAGATTCTGCCTTCCCCAAATCCTTTGGGCCAAATGGGCTAATTCTGGATGAGAATAGTTTGCCCTGGTCCCTTTTAGGCGCTCAACTGAATTACTTCTGTAGGCAAGTAGCCTTGCTTCCCGGAACTCAATTTCATATTGTTCTCTCACAGAGATGTAGTCATGGGTCTCTGAAGGACAAAATGCCTCTGACAGTGAGTGAAGGAGAGGTAGGAATGAAAGAGGGCCTAAGTAGAACTATGAGAAAGGCAGAGCCTGTTTTCAGACCCTCCCAACCCTTCGGGACTCTTCCCTGGAATATCCTACCTACCTTTGTCCACAATCCATAGTTGACTGAACTTACTCTCATCCATCTCCAAAGCAAGTTTCAAAGTTTTGGGCCAGTTTTCCTTGTCTGATCTGAGAAGGCATTCAACCATTTTCTCTGCACCTGCCATGAGCCCCTTGTTGGAACAAACCTAAGCAAGACAACTGCAGTTGACCAATCAATCACTTAAAAAGTTTTCAAAAACTCCAGGGGGTGGGGAGAGACAGGGTAGCTGGGTTATGGAAAAAATAAAAATTAATTTAAAAAACTAATGATGTACTACATGGTGACTAACATAACACAATAAAAAAAAGTTTTCCTTTTATGAGTTTTTATAGAAGAAATATCAATTCAAGCACTATATGATTAAAAATAAATGTATACTATGGTTCAATAGGTCTTATTCATGAACACTTTTTGCCCCATCCAACACAGCATCTTTTAAGTAACCCCAAACCTGAAAAAAAATTCATGATAATTAAAAATTACTCAATTCACAACTAAAATTCACAACTCTGTCTTTGTCTTTATACATGGCAATGCTAGCTCAAGCCAGGTGTTCCCAATCCTCTCAGACCTTTTATCTACCTATCATCAGCAGCAATATTAGGAAATAATTCATTTAACAACCATTCAAAATATGGATGTATTGGCAGAGAGAGATATTTGGGAGAATATAACAAAATACTAAAAATATTTTTCTTCAAGATAATGGGACTTACATAATTTTTATTATTCATCATAAAAACTAAAATTTATCAAGCATTTATTATATGCCAGGAATCCGTAAGCACTTTACATGTATTATCTCATTTAATCCTTCTAAAAGTATCATGTTAATAAAAATATCATGTTAATAATATCATGTTATTATTTCCATTTTACATGAATAGCTAGGTTTAGAGAAGCTAACTTGTCTAAGATTGTACTGCTAGGAAATAGCTGAACTAGGATTCTAACAAAATTTGTGTGCAGAGCCTGATTGCTCAACCATGAGAGTCTATAGCTTTTTATCTGTTCTTTTTTTTTTTTTTTTTTTTTTTTTAAAAATATTATATTTATTTATTGACAGACAGAGAGAGATCACAAGTAGGCAGAGAGGCAGGCAGAGAGAGAGGAGGAAGCAGGCTCCCTGCCGAGCAGAGAGCCCGATGCGGGCCTCGATCCCAGGACCCTGAGATCATGACCTGAGCCGAAGGCAGAGGCTTAACCCACGGAGCCACCCAGGCGCCCTTATCTGTTCTTTTTATTGGCTAAATTGTTCAACGTTACTTAAAATTGTATAAAACATTATTCACAAAAGCAGTAATAATTTTAATTGAAAATAGGACAAACCTGAAAAAAACTCATGATAATTAAAAATTATTCAATTCACAACTAAAAATACTACTGCAGGTAATTATGCCTTAGATTTGAGGACTTTCATGGATTTCAATGAGCTTTCTCAGGTCTAAATCACTGGAGAAAACAGAAGACATTTCCCATGCTCAAATTACCTCCCCCTAGTGTAGTATTTTATATTAAATTAATTATAATTAATTGTGTTAAATATTAAATTAAATATTAAATATTAAATTACCTGTATAATTTCTTCACATTCCTGACTAATTAAACATTGGGATATTTTAGGAAGGATATCTTTTGGATTAACTGTGGTTTTAAATTCTGGTTGTAAACGCTTTAAAAGCAATCTATACTCCTCTAGACTTTCAATTTTTTGGAAATCCCAAGTTTCAATGGCTTCATAAAGTCCAGAATAACCTGGAAAGAAAAAAGAAAATAGGGGCTTTTATGAAACCAATTAAAAGGTATTTTAAGATTGTTATAGGAATCATGTTTGAATGTATAGTAACAGAACTCAAAAGATCTGTAAAGCACCTCAATAATTAATGACCTTTCAAAAAGAAAACCCAACATTTATTATAGGCAACCAATATTTTACATCCTCTAACAATGTTTATCATTTCTTAGGAAAAAATGCTAAGGTTAATGTGAAGTCTTACACTTGTTCTTAGCGTAAAATTTTCCTTCCAAAGTACCCCACAGACTTCACCTACAACCTCTGACTTGTCTTCCAGTGAGTCAGATCATCATGCAATTAAGTATCTTCCCAGTGCAAAGTAGCAAAAGCAGGCAAAAGGAAATATAAATCTTAATTCCTGCCCCTTAGGAACTTAACCTTCTACATTACTCCCAGAAAAGAATATTAAGTATAATGGGAAACTTGAGGAGAAAAAAAAAATATTTCCAACTGTAATAATTCAAGAATGCTTCAATCTAAAGTTCTCAAACAAAACCACCAGATTTGTGACTACCACACTCTTTTAATTTGGCTATAAACAGCATAACAACAAAATGAACACATGGGAACCCATTACCCAACTTAACAAACTAGAATTTCCCAAAACTTTTGTGGGACTGTGCCTTCTTTTTTCCCAGTCTTCCACCTCCCTGCACAGACACTACCATCCTGTATTTGATGTATTACTCCCTTCATTCTTTTAAATAGTTGCCTGGCATATACAATGTATGTGTAGGGGCACGTGGTTCAGTCAGTTAAGTGTCTGCCTTCTGTGCAGGTCATGATCTCCTGGGTCCTGGGATGGAGTCCCACGGAGGGCTCCCTGCTCAGTGGGAAGTCGCTTCTCCTTCTGCTTGTGCCCTTCCCCCCTTGTTCATGTGAGCTCTCTAGCTCTTTCTTTCAAATAAATAAAGACTCTAAAAACATAATTTTTAAATAAAGCCTTTAAAAAAAACAACATATGTTTAGTTTGGTTTGTTTGGAACTTAATAATTACATCCTACTAAATGTAATTTTCTCTGCTTTTTAAAAACCTTAATATTACATTTCAAACTTCACCTGTGTTGCTGTCTGGAGCTGTGTTCATAGAGTCTCACTGCAGTACAGTGGACCATCATGTGACTATTACAGAATTTTATCATCCATTTTCTTCTTGAAGGACACTGGGTTGCTTCTAGTTTTGTTTGGTTATTCGCTTGCTTCTGTTATTACACTTATTCTATGAATATTCTTGTATGTGTATGCTGCAATATATGTATAAGAGTTTTTCTAGGGCACATACTTAGAGTGAAACTGTTGGACAGGGGAATACAAGAGAGCTGAACCATGTAAGATGATGACAATTTTTTTTTTTCAAAATAATTGTATTATTTCATACTCTGTTTAGAGACATTTAAGACTTCCCATGATTAAATATCCTCTTGTAACCTTAGCATTGTAGGACTTCCAAAGTTTGGTTATCTAGTAGTCAATAAAATGCTACCTCATCGAGTTCCTAATTCACAATTCCCTAACTGCTATTTGGGCTAAGAATCTTTTCATGTGTTTATCAACCGTTCTTACTTCCTATTCTTTATTAGGTCAGTTCACACTTTTGCCCTGTAGATATTTTCTTTATTTTTCTGATTTTCAAGACTTTTCAATATATTCTAGATACCAATCTTTTTGGTGATTATATATTTTGCAAATATCCTCTTCCAGTTTGTGCCTTGTTTTCTTTCTTTCATGTTTGACAGATGTTTTTGATTTTAATGTCATCAAATATATCTGTCTTTTATGGATAATGCTTTATGTTTGTTTCATAAATCCTGCCATACCCCAAGGTCATAAAATATTATTCTATATTCTTTTCTAAAATTGCTAAATTCTGCCTTTTAGAATTAAGTCTTTAATTCTCATGAATTCATTGTGTGGGTATATGTGAATGGAATGAGCTAAGGAAATACAAATTTATTTTACAGGGATATGTAACTTAGGGTTTGTTTGTTATCCTGTGTGTAATGGCCCACTGCAATTTATTACCACCTCTCTGTTCCTAATGATTCTCCTTTCCCAGTGATCTCAAATATATCAGGTTTTCATAAATACATGAATTTAATTGAAGGCTCTCTATTCTACTTCACTGGTCAGTTGGTCGATGCCAGAACCATTGTTATGCTATCTCAATGCCTACCATGAATCTTGCTATTTGTAAGTGAAAACCCCAGCCTACTTAACTATTCTTCTTCTTGAAATGCCCTGACTATCCCTGGATCATAATTCTTCCATTTACATTTCAGAATCATTTAGAAATTTGTCAAGCACATGACAAAGTATGTAGGATTTTTATTAAAATTGTACTGAATATTGAAATCAATGTTGGAAGAGCAGGCATTTTTATGGTATCAAGTCTTTCTCTCCATATGCATGGGTATAGGACTTCTTTAATATCTTTCAATAACATTTTATCGTTTGCTCCATTTGGACTTTACACATCTTTTGCTAGGTTTTTCCTAACTATATTACAACTTTTGTGACTATTCTAAGTGGTATTCATTTTGGACTACATTTTCTATTTGCTTCCAGTGGCTAGAAATGCAACTAATTTTTGTGTTTTATTTTTATTACAGTATAATTAACAGTGTTATATTAGTTTCAGGGTACAACATAATGACTGAACAACTCTATACATTACTCAGTGCTTATCCACAAAAAGCGTAATCTTGATCCCCTTTATCTGTTCCACCCACCTCCCTACCTACTTCTCTTCTGGCAACCACCAATTTGTTTCCTATATCTAGGAATCTGGTTTTCTTTCTTTTTTTTTTTTTTTTTAAGATTTTATTTATTTATTTGACAGAGAGAAACACAGTGAGAGAGGGAACACAAGCAGGGGGAGTGAGAGAGGGAGAAGCAGGCTTCTCGCAGAGTAGGGAACCCAATGCGGGGCTCAATCTCGGGTCTCTGGGATCATGACCTGAGCCAAGGGCAGTCACCCAACCAACTGAGCCACCCAGGCGCCCCTAGGAGTCTGTTTTTCATTTGTGTCTTTTTTATTTTGTTCATTTTGTTTCTTAAATTCCCCATATAAGTGAAATAATATGGTTTTTATCTTTCTCTGCCTAACTTATTTCACTTAGCATTATGGCCTCTAGATCAATCCACGTTGTTGCAAATGGCAAGATTTCATTTTTTGTGTTTTTTGTGTTTTTTGTTTTTATGGCTGAACAATATTCCATTGTATATATACCACATTTTTATCCATTCACCTATAGATGGACATTTGGGTTGCTTCCATATCTTGGCTACTGTAAATAATATTGCAATAAACATAGAGGTGACTGCATCCCTTTGAATTAGTACTTTCCTTCTCTTTGGGTAAATACCCAATAGTGGAATTACTGGATCATATGGTAATTCTATTTTTAATCTTTGGGGAACCTCCATATTGTTTTCCACAGTGGCTCTAGCAGTTTGCATTCTCATCAACATGCATGAGGGTTCTTTTTTTTCTGCATCCTCACCAACATTTATTAGTTCTTCTGTTGGCCATTCTGACAAGTGTGAGGTGATAAATCGTTGTGGTATCCCAATATCTCATTGTGGTTCTGATTTGCATTTCCCTGATGGTTAGTGATGTTGAGGATCTTTCCAAGTGTCTGTTGGCCATTGGTATGCCCTCTTTGGAAAAATGCCTATTCACGTCTTCTGCCCATTTTTAAATCAGATCTTTTGATTTTTTTGGTGTTGAGTTATATAAGTTCTTATACATTTTGTATATTAACCCCTAATTGGATATGTCATTTGCAAATATCTTCTCCCATCCGGTAGATTGTCTTGTTTTGTTGATGATTTCCTCTGCTGTGCAAAAGCTTTTTATTTAGTATAGTTCCAATAGTTTAATTTTGCTTTTATTTCCCTTACTGGAGGAAAGAAATCTAGAAAAATGTTTCTATTTGTGATGTCAAAGATATTACTGCCTTTTTCTTCTAGGAATTTTATGGCTTCTGGTCTTACATTTAAGTTTTTAATCCATTTTGACTTTATTTTTGTGTATGGTGCAGAAATGCAACTAATTTTTGTATACTGATCTTACATCTGATAAACTTGTTAAACACTCCCAATAATCTCTCTGCGATTCATTTGGATATTTCAGGTAGGCAATTATATTATGTGACTAAAAGTAATCTTTACACTGCCTCAGACTAAGAGATATGAGACACATGACGATAGCTCAAAATTAATAGCATTCCACTTTTACAGCATTCTGAAACAGTGAAGTAACATCCTCTAATTCATGAGTAAGAAGAATGAACTAACCTGCGTGACCAAGGGCATCCAAAAAGCCACGGAACCAGCCTTCTTCTTGGAGCTCCAATAGGAATTTAAGAAAAAGTGAGGCAGCCTCCGTTGTGCCCTTATTGTTTTTCTCAGCATGAATATGCTGCACCTCACCTACAAAACAGAAGCAAGAGGGGCTCATCAAACTGCACAACCACTAATCACTGGAAGAAAAGCCTGAAAAGGGCTGTCACACTTTCTCAAACAGGGATGGTTATTGTAACATATTCCAGCAATGGAAAGAACTGTAAGAAGCTAGTAAATTCTCTGTTCAGGCAGATGATGCCCATTCTTTACCAAATAATCTTCCCTCCCATCCCCCATTTTCTCTCTAGAAACCTCTCTTAGTTTCGTTTGGAAGTCTAGGAACATATTCCAGGGCAATCCTTTAAAAAAGGAGTTTCTTAATGATGTGTGAAAAAGTATCCCCATAATAAAGGAGAAGTCACTGTAACCCTGGATTAGGGGGAAGAACAATGGCTTCCTCCAACATTTTGATTCTCCTTTGTTCAAAAGTCTAAATTAATGACAGGACTACAAGAGTGTAAGGGCAGGACTATACCATAGCATTTTTAATTACACTAGACTCAGAAAGCAGAGTTAGAAATAAAAAGATACTTTCACGGTCCTCTTTCCAGGGTTTTGCTTAGACAGTATGAAATCTAGGAGAAAAGAGAAAGCAAGAGGAGTTAAACAGAAACATGAGACCAGGGAGCATAAAACTATCCACCCAACTGCTGGTGGACTTTGTATACTATCTCCATACCTCAGGGGTATTAATCAAATCGTTGCCTACATATGACCTGACATTTGATAGTGTTCCTTTTTTCCCCCTTATTGTCAGTGGAATGTAAATTTCAAGGAATGAGACAGTTGTCTGACTGGGAAACCACTATATCCTCAGAAATTAGAAGAGGACCTTCTAGCACATAACAGACCCTTGACAAAGGTATACTGAATGAATGAAGGAAGGAAAGGATAGCTTCCTTCTCTGCCAAGGTCTGTCTTGGTAATGATAATATATTAATGTGCAAACCCCAGTGGTTTTTAGAGCTGTGGATCCATCACCACTATCTAATTTTAGTTCACTGTCATTACTGTAAAAAGAAATCTTGTAGCCCTTAGTAGTCACTACTGTCTTCCTTCCCCTTAAACTCAAGGAACCATTAATCCACTTGGGTCTCTACAGATTTACCTACTTTGAACATTTCATATGAATAAAATTATACAATATATGGTCTTTGTAATTGGGTTTTTCCACTTAGCATAATGTTTTCAAGGTTCATCCATGCTGTAGCTTATGTCATTTATTCCTTTTTTATTGCTGAATAACATTCCACTGTATGGATATACTACATGTTGTCTATCCATTCACCAGTTAATGGGCATGTAGGTTGTTTCCACATTTGGGCTATTATGAATAGCAATGCTATGAGCAGCCATGTACAAGTGTTTGTGTGAACATATGTATTCATTTCTCTTGAATTTGTGCCTAACCGTGAGACTGCTATGTCAGATGGTAACTCCATTTAACACTGTAAGGAATTATCAAACTGCTTTCCAAAGGAGCTGCACCATTTTACATTCTCACCAGCAATTAACGAGGATTCCAATTTCCACACATTCTTGCCAACAATGCTTTTTTTCTTTTATTTTAGCCATCTCTATTAGTTTTCCATGGCTGCAGTGACAAATTAGCACTATTAGTGGCCTTAAAACAACAGAAACTCATTCTCTCACAGTTCTAGAGAGCATAAGTCTGAAATCAAGACACTGGCAGGGCTAAACTTCCTGTGAAGGCTCTATGGGACAATACAACCCTTTCTACTCCCAGTGGCCAACGGCATGCCTTAATTTGTGGCTACATCAGATCTTTGTCTCTTCACATTATTTTGTCCTCTGTCTTGTGTGTGCATCACAAAACTTCTGCCTCTGTCTTCACATGACATTCCCTTTGTCTGTGTCTTCCCATGGCTATCTTCTCGTGAACACACCAATCACATTAAGATCCCACCCTACTCCAGTAGGATCTCATCTTAACTAATTACCTCTATAAAGATCTTATTTTCCAAATAAGGTCACATTCTGAGGTCATGGGGCTTAGGACTTCAACATATCTTTTTTTGGAAGGACACTATTCAACGCATAACAGCAACCTATCTTGTCACCTATCCCAGTTCTTCTGGGCACACAACTCTACTCTACTCCCTTGAGAGAATTAATTATGTTCCTAAACCCCATCCTTAGAGCTGGGTTTTTAGTCCCCCGTCTCCCTGCTGTTTGTGTTTCCTTATACATGCTACCAGCCATTACTCCCACTCCACATAAAGGTCCAGATATAACCCAGTCACAGCTGAACCCTTCCCAGTTGAACTGTCTTGCTGAATCAGGGGCAGTTTAGCTTTACTCTGCACATGGTCAGGCCGGTCCTGAATCTCTGTCAGTACAAAGCTGAAAATACCGTAGACATAACCATTAGAGAAAATAAATGAAATGGACAATGGTTTGTTTCCCCAGCTTTCAACCTTAATAGATAAGCAGTCTTACACAAGCCATTTCATGTCCCTGGGACTGTTTCTCCACCTGGACCCCTAAAGGCTCCTCAAATTCTCCTAGCAATCTCCAGTCTAAAGCTGCTGTGAGGATCTTGCCTCAACACCTGCGTTCCTAGCAGGCTACCTGACGTTGATTAAAAGGGAAAAAGCAAGCGAAAAAAGTCGCCAGTTGTTTCCCTACTCCAAGGGGTAGGCGTCACTAGGGACCACTCACCATCCTTAAACCAGGGGGCCATGTAGCTCAGGATGTAGGTAGGGTCCAGAGTCTTCATGACATAGTGCCGGAAGGCGTGCAGATTCCGCCGATCCTCGGCCGACATGCCCGAGGCTTGGCTCTCTCACCCGCGCCGGCTCCCTTGAAAGCCTGGTGGCAGAGGCGGCCTTGCCGGGATCTTCTGAGAAGTGGACGCAGACCCAGCGCTGGAGGCGGAGCCGCCTGGAAACCTCCGCAGGAGACGGGAAATCGAAACCACAACTAGCAGCCTGTGGGCGGGGGCATGCCCAGGAAGCTAGACTGCCGCAGATCCCCGCCTCTCCCGACCGCATTTTTCAGAGCTTTCGTGTCCTCTGGCTGTCTGGTTTGCAAACCTGTGCGAGCTCGCTCATTTTTTTCTTTTTATTTTGCTTTTATACCAGACAAGTTTAGACTCAATAAAATACAGACTTTAAGTATATAAATTCCATGACTTTTGAAAAACGTGCATGGGTGTAACAGCTTCCTCCAAGTCGTGCAAGTCCTATGGTAAGTGCATGTTTAACTTCACAGAAACCTGCCACCTGCATTCCCACCGGTAGAGTAAGAGCTCCAGTACATACACGTGGATCAATTTGCGATTTTGGTCAGAGTGAAATAGTGTTTCATTGTGGTTTTAACTCCTCAGTTAATGATGTGAGCACATTTGCATGTATTTATTGGCCATTCATTCATCTATCTTCTTTTTGTGAGGTATTTGTTCCCGTATTTTGTCTGACTGCGTTTTCTTTGTACTACGGATTTGTGATTTATTTATTCTGGACATGAGTCCACTGTCAAATACATGTATTCTAAATACCTCCCAAACAGACTGAACATTTTCTTAAAAGTGTCTTTCAAGCAAATGTGAAATGATATAAAGAAAGCAAATGGAGTTGTAAGATAAAATAATGGGGCTTGAAAAAACTATTTTAATACAGTGGTAATGGTCTATCTCTCTGGGTCAGTCACATTTCAGCTGAGTCCTTAGGAATGAGAAGGAATGAACTATTCAAAAAAGTAGGAATAGAGGGATTCCCAGTAGGGGGACAGAAAGAACAAATGAGTCAGAGAGAAAAAGTGAACAAGGGATATCCCTTCTTGAACAAGGGATAAATGGCATGCAATGCTGAATTGGTAAACAGGGCCTTATGTAAGGCAAGGGATAAAGGAACACATTGCAGGATTTTAAGCAAGAGTAACATAATTTGATGACTTTTTTTTTTAAAAGACTTTCTGGATCTTATGCAGAACAAGTAGATCAATAAGAGATAATTCAAGTAAGAGATGATGACAGCACAGATAAGCACGGTGGCAATGGAGAATATAAGAAATGAAATGTTTCAGATATAGACAGAATTGAGTGAACAGCAGTGGAAAGGAAGAGAGGGAAAATACATATCAAGGCATCTGGTTTGAGCAACTAGAATGGCAGCGTCATAACTAAAATGGAGAAGACAGGTTTACAACTTATATCCTAATATGGAAGACAGGCAAGAAAGTAAATAACAGTAAGTTCAGGAAGAATAAATATAAGGGAATAAACAGTAATGAGGGATGCTTACATAAGATGAGCTAATCAGGGAAGACTTAAAGGAAATGAAAGAGAATGTCATTTGGGTGAAGACCATTCTATTAAACAAGCAAATCGCAATGGAGGAAAAAAAAAAGCGCGCACACACACACACACACACACACACAAAACAGGAGTCAACCAGGCCTGCAAAAGAAAAGGAGGAGAGCGGAGTCGCTAGAGTGAAGTGGGCTGGGGGAAAGAGAGAAAGGTGGCTTAGGCACTTCACATACAGCCTGACAGGCCACAAAAAGGATTTTGGCTTTGGCTTTGATTTTAAATATGATGGGGAACCATGGCAGGATTTGAGAGGGAGTACAAGATCTGTTTTTAAAGGATCACTGTGGAAGCCTGGAAGAAAACAAGCTGCTGGAGGACAGGGTGGAAGCCAAGTAACCAGGTAAGCAGCAGGTACCAGCACTAGTCCAGACAAGAAATGATGGCATTTTGGACTGAGATCAAAGCAGTGGAAGTGGTAAAGTTGCAGGACATATAATCTTAAATCACACACAATTTAGTGATGAGTTGGATATAGGACATCTGAAGAAAAAAAAAATACATCTGAGAAAGAAGTCAAGGAGAATTCCCATTTGTTTAGCTGGAGCAGTTCCATGAATGGTGCTACCATCCTTTAACATGGGACACTGGAAGATGAGCATACTTGGAGGAGGAAATCAAGAACATGCTCACTTGCTTACTGATGAGAATGACCCACAGGCAGTGCTTCCCAAACATGAACGCCCACACAGGTCTTATTAAAGTACAGATTCTGACCTGGTAGGTCTGAGACTCTGCATTTCTTACAAGCTGACATTGGTGATGCTGATGTTGCTGGTCCACAGATCCTGTCCTAAGTGGCAAAGTAATTAAAAAACATGAGATAAAGGAAAAGGAAGGATAATTTAAATATAATTTTCCCACTAATGTGGGGTAACTGAAATCCTGAGAAGATGTGGAGGGTATGCCCTAGAACAGTGGTTCTTAAACTCTGAGTGTAGGCCAGTAGCATCAGAACCACCTGCAAACTTGTTAGAAAAGCAAATTCTTGGAGCATCTGGGTGGCTCAGAAGGTTAAGCCTCTGCCTTTGGCTCAGGTCATGATCTCAGGGTCCTGGAATGGAGCCCCACACCGGGCTCTCTGCTTGGCAGGAGCTTGCTTCTCCTTTTTTTTTTTTTTTTGAAGATTTTATTTATTTATTTGACAGAGAGAAACACAATGAGAGAGGGAACACAAGCAGGGGGAGAGAGGGAGAAGCAGGCTTCCCGCTGAGCAGGCAGCCCGATGTGGGGCTCAAACCTGGGACTCTGGGTTCATGACCTGAGCTGAAGGCAGTCGCTTAACCAACTGAGCCACCCAGGCGCCCCTCCCCCCCAACTTGCTTCCTTTTTTCTCTGCCTGCTTCTCTGCCTACTTGTGATCTGTCAAATAAATAAAATTTTTTTAAAAAAAGAAAAGCAAATTCTTGGCATCCCAGATGTTCTGAATCAGAAACTGTGGGTGTGGGCCTTAGCCATCCGTTTTAACAAATTTTCCAACTGATACTGATACATGCAAAACTATGAGAACTAAAAGCCTATAGGAAAAGAGCTTTATCCATTGATGGAGTGAAGATGGATGCTATGGTAGGCTGAATGCAAAAATTACAATTCTTCACTTTTCCCAGTATTTAACCTCTTGCTACAGAGGTATTGTTTTGGTAAACAAGTAGGGTTTATGTTTGCCCAAACCTGGCACTGGCTAGAACTGCCCAGCCACTATGGAAAGCATTGGTAGAGACAAGTGGGAGGTCTGAGGAGGAAAATTATACCAATGAGCAAGAACACTAAAGAAATTTGTCCACTAACTTATTGTATGAAGCATAGCCTGGGGATTGTGTTTTCATGGTGACACCAATCTGCAGTTACTCATTTCCTTCAAAAACTCAGCAGGATACATGTAGGCACAACTGAAGAATTGGCTTGATCCAGACCTAGGTCTTGCTAGGTAAACTATTGCTACAGAATCTGGCATGTGACTTATTTTGAAATAGGCCAAAGCTAAAAATTGTTTTAACATTTTAGAAGTGTTGCAAACAACAACAACAGACTATACAACAGAGACTACATATGGCCCATAAAGCCTAAAATATTTACTATCTTGGCCTTTTACAGGAAAAGGTTGCTGAGCCCTAAACTAAGTGAATGAGGAGAGACATAAGGGCAAGAGAGTTGGAGGGTATTGCAAGGGAGTGATTTAAAAATTTGGAAAATCACAGCTGAGCATGAAAAGCAAGCATAGAGGAGGAGGGTAATTGACATAACTCACAAAAGCATAGAGGAGGAGGGTAGGTCAGAAGATTATACTTTCTAGTCCTGTATTCTAAAGATGGCATTATCACCACCTGGAGCAGAATCCCCTGATTCAATGACCACATGAAGGTAAGCAACATGTTCCCAAGAATTTAAAATAACCTCTTGGAAATTCTGTCTGTCCTGCATGCAGGGAACGCATCTGATACAGCAGATAGAATATAAAATTGAAGAGGCGAGAAAGTATACGGGACCAGAGGGAGCACTTCTTGGTCTCTTTTGAAACCTTTCCTTCTTTTGCCAGCCTCCTTCATCTTGTATTCTCTAGAATCTTCACTTGTGCCTGCTCCTCTTTTTGTTCTACTTTCTCTGGGAAAGCTCATCCACTTCTACAATCTCACTAGTACTCTAGTTTCCAGCGACTTCTAAGTCATTAATGCCTATTCTTCCTAGGCCCAATCTCTCCTCCAAGATTGATACTCCTATTCCCAGCTATGCACTGGAAATCTTCATCTACCTGTGTCTTGCATGCTGTGCAGTAGAATTTTCTGTGATGATGGAAATGCACTCTACCTGTACTGGCCAACAAAATTTTAAATTCAGTTCCTCAGTTTTACCAGCCACATCTCAAGTAATCAATATCCACGTGTGCTTAGTAGCTATTGTATTGGGCAGTGCAGTTCTAACCAGCTCACTCTCAAACTGTACTCACTGTCCTCCCCAAACTATCCCTATACCTCTATTTCCTACCTTGAATACTATCACC
This sequence comes from Spilogale gracilis, assembly GCA_004023965.1. Classification (NCBI taxonomy): domain Eukaryota; kingdom Metazoa; phylum Chordata; class Mammalia; order Carnivora; family Mephitidae; genus Spilogale; species Spilogale gracilis. The sequence goes on from PITA01004239.1 coordinate 26,214, forward strand.
AGGCACCTAATTATATCAAGGGAAAAGAAAAATCTCATAGTACCCAACTTTTCCCTCTTTTTCACAGTCCATCCTCACCTAAAGGGCACCCACATTGTGTGTGGTCTACCACAGAAATGTACTGATTCCAGCCCCTCCACTGCATCCCTATACTTCTACAGGCCCTTCTGATTTCAGGGTTGAGCTACCGCAGTACTTTTTTTTTATTTATTTGAGAGAGAGATCCAAAGTAGGCAGAGAGGCAGGCAGAGAGAGCAAACAGGCTCCCTGCTGAGCAGAGAGCCCGATGCGGACCTCGGTCCCAGGACCCTGAGATCATGACCTGAGATGAAGGCAGAGGCTTTAGCCCACTGAGCCACCCAACTGCCCTATCGCAGTACTTCTTAAGCAGTCTTTCACTAAGACTTTCCCACTCCAAACTTTCGTCTACATTACTGCTGGCTGTTTTAAGAACAAATCTAATTGTTCCATTCCCACCTTTAAAATTCCTGTTGGTTCCACCCTATTCATCGTTATACCCCTAGCACTTGGACCGCATGTACTTGGTGTTTGAGGAATAAACGAGTTTTACAGACAGGAAAAGCAAAGAGATATCCTTTTCTCTAGAACTGTTTATCTATTTATAGTGCAGCCTCCAGGCAAATACTAGATACCTAATTCTGTTCCCTCATATTTACATAAAAGTACATCATCTAATGTTGTGGCAAACATCACAGCTGCAGCTTCTGTGGGGATAAATTTATTGACTCAGACCTTGGTCTAACTGAACCTCCACTTTCCCTGCCTGTTGCTTTTCTGAGGCCACAGATCCAGTAGATTTACCATCCCCCAATATCCTTGCAGTAAAGTTAAGAATTTCCTAATTTTCATGACATTATAAAAATCAATTTTACTGTACTTTTTTAAATGGTCATTTGCACTGGTTTCTAATACCTGGGTGGTCTAGGCATTGGCTAAAAACTCAAAATTAGGAAATAATTACTTCACAAGTTACTATCTTCTCTGTACTTGGTGCTAACTGCTCTAGTGGAACACAAGCACAGTTTAAAGGACAAGATATACCTGTGACACAACTCCCCTTTCCTTCCTTCATCTGCTGCCATCACCCACAGCATCTTCCCTGTATACTTCCAGCCTCACTGATCACTATTCATCCTAAATACCTCCACCTCTACCCATTGTAGTTACTTCTCCTCCTGCCTGGAATTAGGCACTTTCTTTAGCATTTCTTCAGTCTTATACCTATCTCCACTATACCTACTTGAACCTCACTGGAAAACATGTTCTTTGGTATCTCCCTATTCTTGAAGTAGAAGGGTCACTTCAAGGCTTCACTTCCTTCACAGCCCAGATACCAGAGTGCATCAATTCAACTATCCTCACCAGTATCTCCCTCAACTCCCTTGCCCCTATTGTTTCAACAAGTCATTCAGCAGAACTCCCAGCCATAAGCCATCCATTTATTCATTCACTGTATAAATACTGAACACACACTGAACATCCAACATTAGTTTCTGCTTCTACTCCCACAGTGCTGAACGCTACAAGGACACAATCACAAATCTTCGTTGTGCCACAAAATATCCCACACCTCAGGCCTCAGCACTCATCAGTATTTCTTAGCTCACCCTCTCTCCATGCCCCCCCATTTTCTCATTCCTCTCAAGCCCTATCTTATGACCCATGTTTGTTTGTTTGTTTGTTTTTATTTGACAGAGAGAGAGGAGGAAGCAAGCTCCCTGCCCAGCAAGGAGCCCGATGCGAGCCTAGATCCTAGGACCCTGAGATCATGACCTGAGCCGAAGGCAGAGGCTTTAACCCGCTGAGCCACCCAGGCGCCCTTGACCCATGTGCTCAAAGTTGGCACTGCTTCCTACTTCACGGAAAAGACAGGCTTTACAGTAGGAGCCACCTCATCTCAATGTTATCTATTACAAACGTTTCTTTGTGCATCACCCTCTCCTGCCACTTTAGAGTAAGACTTGCCTCTGCTTCTACCCATTACCAATTCACTTACCTGTGTTCTGTGCTCTGCCATTCAGGAACTCTGTTGCATCCATTACCACTCTTTTGCCTTTAACTTTTCCTGTTCCAAGATCTCCTTCCCAGAAAGTTTGTCTTCCCTCCATCCTAAATTTAAGAAAAAAACTCTCCTTTGATTTTATACCCTTCACAAGCTTGCCTCTGAGCATGGAACCAAGAGCAGTCCAAGAGGCCGGGCCGTGTAAGTGGGACCAGAACACCTCTCTAGTGAGACTGGCTTTCTCACAAATAGGTTTTAACAGTCACTGCATGTTTACTTTTGTGACTTTTTTTTCTTTTGTTGAGTATACAGGACTGATACAGGTAAACTTGCAGGCCTATAGAGGCAATTTTACCAGCTTGTTTTGAAATTATTTCAAACTTACAGAAAAACTACAAAAATAGACTTCTTGTATTTTTATCAACTTTTAACATTTTGCCAGTTTACTTCTTAGCTTTCTCCATCTACACATGTAGTACTCTTTTCTGAACCATTTGAGAGTAGGCTATATACCTAATGATCCTTAGCTTCCCATGCAGGTTTTTCTAAAGGTCTCAATCCCTGGACAGGTCTATATAGTGGTGCCCTCCCCCAGCCCTTATTTGCAGTTTTGCTTCTCATGTTTCAGTTACCTGCAGTCAACTATGATTCGGAAGCCTTTTGAAGTATCTTGAGGTCAATCAATAGTAACCAAATGCTACATTACAATGTCTAAGTCATTCACCTTATTACATAGGCATTTTACCATTTCACATCACAAGAAGGGTAAGTTATTCTGAGACCACATTCACAAAACTTTTATTATAGTTATTTGTCCAATTCTTATTGTGCCTTATTTATAAACTTTTATCACAGTTATGTTCATATAGAAAATACTACAGGGTTGGGTACTACCTAGTTGCAAGCATTCACTGGAGGATCTTGGAACTTATCCCTTGCAAGTAAGAAGGTACTAAGTTCTGGTCTCAGTGATAACACATTATAGGAATTAACATTTCAGTTTAGACTTAATGAGCTTAATGTTAGAAATGGGCCCTGATGAAATCTAGTTTGTGAAGAGGAACCCTTCTCCTCTACTTCCCATCTGCTGCCCCTAAAGGTGGGAGCAGGGCTGGTGATGCCTTTTCGAATACTGAAGAACCTTCTGAAAAATTTTCTGAGTTCAGGGATGTGCTGACTGGCTCGGAGTGTCCATACTCACCAGCAGAGGACTGCAATTACACCCCATGATGGACGAACTCCCAGTAAGAATGGGCCATCAGCTTACCTTAAATAAGCTGTTGCCCCTTTGTACACATAGCCCACCATTATTACACATTAACCAGGTTGGGAAGGCCCCTGGATTGGCTTCCACAGAACTTCCTGAGAACTTTTCCCATTGTCAATCTGAGGATTGATGAAGGAGCAAGTGCAAATGCTTGACTGCATTTCCTTTACACACAAAAGTCACAAAACACTGAAAAACTGAGGTAAGATAATACATCTCATGGACACTGAATTCAGATGAACAGGTTAAAAGAAAAGAGTGTTAGGCTAAAAGTGACAGTGAAGCCCTCTCAAAGCAGAACGCAGGTCTTAGCCAATTTTTGAAATCCCTATCACCTAGTCATCCATCCAGTATGTGCTTAAAGCACTTCCTATGTGAAAGGTAACAGAAGGGATTTACTGGTACACATACACAGTTGCCAAAGAACTTGGAAGACTCTTAAGAGAACACTTAGTAATCAATTACTACAGAAGAATCCAGGGTTATTAAGAGAGTAAGTAATTGAGGGGAAATAATGAAAGAGGGCACACTTTATCAGAAGCCTCCTTTAGCTAGGATGGAATTCAGTTCCCAGAAGAAAAATCCACATATGAAGGCTCTGCATTAGCAAAGGAACAAACAGCACCTCCATAGACCTGAAGCAGGTTCGGATAACCAGAGCACAGCTGAGCGAAAAGTTGAAGATGAATCAGAACCTGAATAGGGAGAGGTAGATAAACCAAATTATGCTGGATTTTTGTTTGCTTTTATTAAGTATCCTAAAAATAATAGAAAGTTATTGAAGGATCTTAAATAGGGGGATGAAAAAACAAGCAATTTTAAATTTAAAAAATTTAAATTTTAAAAAATATCTTTTGAATGCTACATCAAGAATGGTTGGAGGCTAATAGGTAGATGTAGAGAGAGGTGTGGATACAGGCAGACCCCATTATAAGAGCACAGGTGAGAGATCATGGCTGCCTGGATTGGATGGTTCAGACACATTAGAAATATTTAGTGACCAGGATCTGAGGATTTAATGAGAGGGCTTAAGGAGGAAAATGAAAGAATAGGAAATTTCTGGTCTGAACACCTTAAGAGGATGATATAATGGTGCCTGGATTAAGATGAGTTTCATGTGTCCAACTGAAAACATTAAGATAGGTTTTCACTAAATGTTATACTAAAAATATCATGTAAAATCAGAAACTGAAATAGCATTATTTTTAAAACTTAAAACTACAAAATCATAATTTCAAAGTATATTCCTTGATCAACTAACTATAGTCTTCCCATAGCTTCAGTGTCTGAGCTTACTAAAAATTGCCAACATCGATTTAGATGGTCATTTTAAAACCATCCCCTACTGCCATTAGGACAAACACAAACATGATCTACAAAGCTTGGTCCCACAAACTTTGCTCTTTGGTTAACTTTGCCTTCTTTTAGTTCTTAGAATATGCTAGGCTATCCTTCTGCTTTTGGGTCTTTGAACATCTTTTCCTTTGGTAAGAACACCTCTACTCCTAACATCTACTTGTTTTCTGGATCTCAATTCAGCCATCACTTCCACATGAGACTGGGCCCCCCTTGTATGCTTATACGAAATTATACTTTCTCTTCAGAGAACTTATGGTTTGTAATATTTACATATATCCCACAAGGCAAGGAGGAGATCTGCTTTGTTCTATCACTGAAATCATAAAAACAGTACAGAACCTGCCACACTGCAAGCATTCCAACTTCTGCTGAACAACGAATGAATATGGTAGCAAGCCAAACTGAAGGCTGAATTAGACTTAATCCAAGTTCTGTTCTTCCCTGGCAGTTTTACTTGAGGGTAGGATGGAGAGTACTTTGTCACCTCTAAAACAGGATAAAATATAAACATAACCACTTTATGTACAAGAATTACCAATGTAAAACAAATTTGGCAAACTGTTTTTAGTGAGTTAAATGCTACATAGCTACATTTTATTGAAGACAGATATTCGTCATAATCAAAGAACTAAAATAATTAAAGCTAATTTAAAATAGTTAAACGCAGATCACCTAAAATTTAGTATTTACAAGTATATTCTTAACTATTTTAAAGATTTTAGCGCCTCTAAAATAGCTTTTTTTTAAAAAGGCAATACTGCATACGAAAATTTCTGGATTCTTGTTTTAAAGTGTTACTAATTTTATTTATTTTGTTGAATACACATTTCTTTCACTTGCAGTCCAGATAAACAAATATATAAAGGAAATATTTAGACTTTTCTTTTGGCAGATGTCAAGATAAACTGTGCAGATTAAAATGCCTCAATTTAACCTGAAGAAATGGTTTTGAATCATACAAACCTTTTAAGAAGAAAAATAAAGACTGTCCAAAGCGATTCTCCTAGTTTATAACACATTTCCAGAATAACTCTCAAAAAAAAAAAAAAATTCAAAAATACTCATTGACTACTTTAAAAATAGGTCAATACCATATGGCTTTATGAAATAATTTCTAAAATTTATATTTTTTTATTTAAAAAGGACCCCAAGGTTTAAATAAACTGCTAGCAGTGTCATTTTCCTCACTTAAAAGTGCATATCTCTGAGCATGGGACATACATACTTTTTGAACAAATAATGATTTTTACAAATTTTTAACACACACACACAAAAAAACCACTTAAAATATTTTTAAGAGGGAAAAAAGTTTTCACCAAAAGTCATCTTTAAATAGACTGCAGTAGATGACACTGTTCTTTTTTTAATACCGTCAGAATTCTCAAATGAGATGCTTTGGCAGTTTTAAGACAGATCATGGTCTCTACCAAGTGACACTGACATTAACGATGTCCGTGGAGATGGCAATTGCCTTGATGGCTCAGTTTGAATAGAGACATTACTGGGCTGACTCTCTAAATCAGAGGCAAAAGTACTCTCTTCTCTTACATCAAGAGTCTGTTCAACTGAAGCTGCCTGGGATGGAATATTATCCACAGTTTTGTTGGCATTATTCAAGTTGTTATTAAGTGTGATAGGATTGCCTAGGATGCCAAATTCATCTTCTATTGTAACTACATCTTTAGCTTCAAATGGTTCCAAGGGAGGAGGCAAAAACTCATTTTGTAAAGAGTCCTGAGGACCGCTATTGTCAAATTCTGCATCCTCCTTTACCTCAGAATCTTTATCACTATCACTGTCAATGGTAATTACAACTGGCGAACGTGAAGGATTGTCCCCATGATGTTTCTTATGCTTCTTCTTGTGCTTCTTCTTCTTCTTTTTATGATGTCTAGTTGTATCAGTAGCTTTCCCTTCATAAACTATCTCTACACTTAGGCTCCGGGTCCTCCTTTTTTTCCTCTTGTGTTTTGTCTCTCTGTCTGATGACCGGCTGTCTGAAAAGCTGTCACTCTCATTTTTGTGGTTGCCATCCAATTTTGATGAGGATTTTTGGTAATGACTTTCCTTTACTTTAGAAGCAAATTCACGAGAAGGTTGAGCCACTTCATTAGTTCCCTCCAAATGCCGAGTCTTGTATTTTCGTTTCCCTCCGGGCTTTTCATTTCTTACCCAGTCAGGCCCTGTAGATGCAGTCTTTGATCTATTACTGGATAGGCTCCTTGATCTGTGCCTTTCATAGTAGTAATACTTCCTTTCACTGTGATTATTTTTTTTCCTAGCATTTGTTCTTTCAGAAAAGGACTGAATTCTAAGTTCTGGACTTGAAGACTGTCTGGAATAATGAGCTCTGGACAGAGTCCTCCTCCTGTAAGATGATTCATAGCCATCCCTGTCCTTATTTCTACTATAGTAAGTATACTCCCACTTATATCGGCTTCCATAATTATTTCTTAAATAATAACGATCTCTATTTCTGCTCCGTGATCTTCTTTTACCATGATCACTGCTACGAGACCTTGATCTGCTTGTGCTTTCACTGCTGAGAGAGAGAGTTTGGCTTCTTCTTGACCAACTGCTATCTCTAGTTCTTGATCTCTTTTTGTCTCTTCTACTTCTAGGTCTGCTACTCTCCCTGCTTCTGGATCTTTTGCTTTTCATCCTTTTCTTCCCATGATGCTTTCTACGATTCTTCTGATCATGCCCACTTCTACTCTGGGAACGTGAATCTGAACTTCTTGATCTTCCCCTCCTCCTGTGTCTACGGCTGTATGGGGAATATACTCTGTCTCCTCTGACAGATGAGTTCAGGTCTCTAGGAGATGACAAGGACATAGAGTGTTTCTCTTCCTTCTTTGACTTGATTCTTTTACCAGAACCACAATGACCTTTATTTACTTGCTCATCCTTTCCAAGGACAGAGCGTGGAGATGAACATCTACTAACATCACTATCACCAGAACTGTAAGACTGTTCTTGTGTCTTTGCAGTCTCCACTTTCTCATAAGACCCTAACTCCTCAGAATCAGAGGACAGTTCAACAAGTTCTGGGGTTCTCTCAGCTAGTGGTTTAACAAACCCAACAATAACACAATTATCTGAAGAAGAATCACTGTCATTATTTAGGTCTTCATTAGTTTGTACTCCTTGTATCTGAGACGTGGCTCTTTCTGTTTCAAGTTCTTCATCTGAACTATCAGAAGTATTTAAAAGGGAAGACATGGCAGCGTGCACCTGCTCTGAGCTTGAGTAAGATGGCCCTGGAGTTTCATCATCCCATGGTGCCTGACTAACAGTGGTTACATTAATATCCAACTCTTGGGTCTCAGCTTCATCAGGAGATATTGTTATGACTGAAGAATCAGAATGGCTACCTTCTTCATATGAAGGAGCAGGGCAATCATAATTAGCATGCTGGTCAAAAGCGGCCATGTTAAAAGGAGATCGAGCAAAACTGATAAATTCATGTATAAAATGCTCAGTCCGATTAAGGAGAAACGGTCTTAAGTCAGACACAAATTCCCGACTCTCCAAGTCATAGCGAGTAACATTACTCATGATGATGTGCTGGACAATATTCACTAAAGATCCATGAGCTCCAAAAAGAACTGTAAGTTCGCGTTTTAACCAGGGAACTAATCTGTGAAGGCAGGCTGGATTTCTACGGAAAAATTCAGCTGAAATATCCCTGCAGCGACCACCATCTTCAATATTTCTAACACGGGCACCAGCACGGTAGAGAGTTCGTCTAAAATTAATAATATCCTGTTCTTGAATTTTCCGTAAAGATCTTTCATCTGCAGTAGCTGGCCTCCTAATTGCAATTTGTCTCATAAGTTGAGGAATTTCACCATTTCTAGGTCTTGTTGAAAGGCCTAACCCTTCAAATAGTACTCCACTATCTGGTGGAGTTGTTGTTCTTCTATTCATGGTATTATTAGGTGAATAAACAGAAGCACTTCGATCCCTTGTCATAGTTGTACGATAGCGAAATCGTGGAACATCAGGGGTAGCAAAAGAACCATTATATGAAGGCCTTAGGACATACTCCTTGAAGTCATCTTCTGCCCTCACAGAATGGAAAATAGAATCAAAGGGCTGTTTACACAGTGGACATTCAGCTTTGTTTTTTGACCACTCCTGTACGCAGCGAAAACAGAACTTATGTAAACAGCGATCTAAGTAAGACACGTTATCAAATCTATCCAAACATATAGGACACTTAGAATCAGGAGATGCATCAGCTGGTACTGTCTGTTGCAATTTGCTAGTACCAGCTTTAGGTGAAAAGTTGTCCATTTTAAATTCCTTAGCAGCTGATGCCATTATCTGTAAAAGGGAAAAAAATACATGAGTAACCGATAAAAAAAAAAGAATAGATTAAATCTGAAAAAAAAAATGCAAATAATGATTGTGAAACATACTTTGGTGAAAACAGTTGAGTAGTTCATAAAAATCCTTGCAATGTGAAGGAGCAGGATAGCACAGTAATGTAGTACTTAAAATACAAACTCTAAAATCAGATATTTCCTGGGTTTGAATCCTGATTCTATACCAGCAGTGTGACTATTGAAATCAGTAATAGGGGCGCCTTGGTGGCTCAGTTGGTTGAGCAACTGCCTTCGGCTCAGGTCATGATCCCCGAGACCCGGGATCGAGTCCCACATCCGGCTCCCTGCTCAGCAGGAAGCCTGCTTCTCCCTCTCTCACTCCCCCTGCTTGTGTTCCCTCTCTGGCTGTGTTTCTCTCTGTCAAATAAATAAAATTTTAAAAAAAAAAAATCAGTAATAATAAAACCTGTTATCACAGGGTTTATGAAGATATAAAAAGTCCTTATGAAAGGGGCATGGTATATAGTAAACTCTCAAATATTCTGTATTTTCTATTCTTTTAAAAGAAAATTTAACTGAAAAGTATTTAACTGAAAATAACAAAAAGAAAATCCACTCAGTACCCATGTATCCACCACTCAGATTTAACAACATTTTCTCATGGCTATTCCACATTTGTTTTAAATGCCCCTTCCCTTCTCCTCCCACCCCTCTCTAGAAAACAAAAACCCAAAATACCACAGTCCTCAGTGGGTGTTATTTCTATGTATTGTTTTATATCTTAGATCTTTCATACATATTCCCTGCACAATATACACTACTGACTTGTTTTATTTGTGGAAAGCATTATATACACACCTTTAAAAAATAACTGTAGTGAGACAATTTGTATACCAAAAAGTTCACCTGTTTAAATCAATTCTGTAGTTCTTGGAAGATTCTTTCACACACACACAAAGAAGTATTTTTCAGTGAAAACTAAATAATACTTGTAAAAGCATTCAAAGGTAGTTCCTGACTTCTAGCAACTACTGTATACATGTTAGTTGCTATTACTATTACACTACTGCTACAATACCATATTCAGTTCCTCACTGATTCCTTACAGCATCCCTAAAAAGGCTTATTAGCTTTTTTATTTGATCCAAAGTCAGCCACAAAGTTTCTTGAAATCATGCTTCTAGTGCCCTTCCCTCATTTTTTCCCACAGAGATCACTAAAATGTTAACAATTAGTTTTGTTTTCTTTAAATTCATTAGTTTATGTTGACCCATAACTTTCAAATTGAATTTGCCAGAGCTGAAATTTGGTGTGCATCACATTTTTAGCCTTCTTACCTTATAAAATCACTCTTTAGTTGTAGTTTATACTAAGCATTGAGTATAAACATTTTTAAATGTTTGCTTCTTCCTTTATGTTTCCTGGGCCTATTATTCATTTTTCTCCACCTCCTCTACCACAGGAAGTTCCTTCCATCAGTGGTCAACTGCTATCAGGTAAGTCAAATAATAAAATTACAACTTTCTGAACACTGGCCATACTAAACCTCCAACAAAAATAGAATCTACAACAAAAATTCATGACTGTGAAATATAACTATTGCATCATGGTTTTCATTTTAAACTGAAGAGCTCATCTAGGGCATCTTAACTTTCTCAGAGACATAACTTAATTGGAATTAAGTCCCAATTAATGCTGAACGAATGCTTCTTCAGGGATCAAAGTATTTGTTAAGTCTTCCATTTTCTAGACTAGAAATACAGAAATCATCACTATTCTTAAACATGATATATAATTATAAAACTCTTGTTGATATACTGACCTACACTACTAACACTAATTGTTAATATACTTAAGCCTTACTACTATATAAATTTCTCAGCATTTGTCCCTACTTCTAACACTTTCATTCTCTCTCTGAGGAAAAAAAAAAAAGCCCCAAAATAATTAAGAACACAGAGTCTGAGCATTAAGGGAAGGAATGAAGAGTGGAGAAGGAACTGCACAGGTTATCAGAGAACCTGGTGAAGCCCAGGTTTCCCCTAAAACTAACTCTATAAATTGGAGACATCCGATGAGATTTAGACTTCAGTTTGTACCTCTATATAAAAAGGAATTATTAGACTCTTTTAAAAAACTGGTGAATGTAAAGTTACTATCTTAATTTGTCTTGGAAATATGGAATTTTTGTGCTTACTGAACATTTGCAGTTCACATAAGAAGTCCCTGAACAGGGGCGCCTGGGTGGCTCAGTTGATTAAGCGACTTCCTTCGGCTCAGGTCATGATCCCGAGACCCGGGATCGAGTCCCACATTGGGCTCCCTGCTTGGCAGGAAGCCTGCTTCTCCCTCTCTCACTCCTCCTGCTTGTGTTCCCTCTCTGGCTGTGTTTCTCTCTGTCAAAATAAATAAAAACTTAAAAAAAAAATCATTAAAAAAAAAAAAAAAAAAGAATTCCCTGAACGCATTTTATTAAAGGAAATAGGTAGTAGACTTGAAGTTAAAACAAAACAAAACAAAATCTCAACTAAGCAGAATCTAAAAATAAATAAAAAATGCAGTCTTATGGGTGACTGGGTGGCTCAGTTAAGCATCTGCCTTTGGCTCAGATCATGATCCCAGGGTCTTGGGGTCCAGCCTCCCATCAGACTCCCAGCTCAGCAAGGAGTCTGCTTCTCCCTCTCCCTCTGCCCCTGCTTGTGTACATACTCTCACTCTTTCCCTCAAATAAACAAAATCTTAAAAAAAAAAAGGAATCTTTGCCTTCCTTTCTCTAGTTTTATAAGTCCATTAACCACGTTGGCAGCAGAGCATAAAGCTAAAGAATGATCAGTAAAGTCATCCATGATAGATAAAAAGAATAAATGAGAGTTGTATTTCTCACAGTAATATCTTTAGATATAAAGAATGGTATTTATCAGAAACACTGAACAATGGCAGTGAATGTACATCGTCAAATAATAGATCTCCTTCAAAAGCATCACTAATGTTAAAATTAAAACATCTGCTAATGGGGTATCAGGCTGGCTCAGTCAGTAGAGCATGTGACTCTCAATCTCAGGGTCATGAATTCAAGCCCCAGACTGGGTATAGAAACTACCTTAAAAAAAAAATTTCCTCAAATATTTGCTAAGATACAAATGAGGCAGGATTACCATATGACTCAAAAATTTAAAAGCTTTCCACAAGAAATGAAAACACATGTCCATACAACAACTTGGATGTGAATATTCATAGCAGCATTTGTCCTAATAGTTCAAAAGTGGAAACAATCCTATCAACTGATATATTTTTTTTTAAAGATTTTATTTATTTGACAGAGAGAAACACAGCCAGAGAGGGAACACAAGCAGGGGGAGTGAGAGAAGGAGAAGCAGGCTTCCTACCGAGCAGGGAGCCCGATGTGGGACTCGATCCGGGTCTCGGGGATCATGACCTGAGCCGAAGGCAGTTGCTCAACCAACTGAGCCACCCAGGCGCCCCAATATAGATACAATGGAATATTACTGGGAAATAAAAAGGATGAAACACTGATACATGCTACAGTAAGGATGAAACTTTTCATTAGGCTAAATGGAAAAAAAAAAATTAGTCACAAAAAACCACATGTTGAATGATACCATTCATACGAAATGTCCAGAATAGGCAAATCTATGGATGGAAATAGACTGATGGTTGCTGGAGGGGGGAGAGGAATTACAAAGTTTATTTCCGGAATGATGAAAATGTTTCATTATAGTTGCACTACTCTTTAAATATACTAAAACCCACTGGATTATATACTTTAAACAGATAAACTTTACAGATGGAATACAAATTATATCTAAAGCTGTTTTAGTAATACAAATTAAGGCATAAAATAGGAATGGCTAAGAGGCAGATTAAGATTTGTAGGTTTATAAATTCTGGGTTTAGGTAATTCTAGAAGCCTGCAATAAAGGTGTCTCTATCCTAACACCTTAGGAATTGAGACTTCAAGTGAACTTCCCCATAGGCATAAAGATGAAATCAATTCTGCTCCTTAACTGCCTCCCAAATTCTTTTTTTTTTTTTTTTTTTTTAAGATTTTTATTTATTTGACAGAGAGATCACAAGTAGGCAGAGAGGCAGGCAGAGAGAGACAGGAGGAAGCAGGCTCCCAGCCAAGCAGAGAGCCTGATGCGAGCCATGATCCCAGGACCGTGAGCCAAGGCAGAAGCTTTAATCCACTGAGCCACCCAGGCGCCCCGCCTCCCAAATTCTAAATAAAGTTTACCATCTTTAGGATACAATGATTAAGTCAAACCTTGACCAAATTTTCACAACAGAGGTAAGAATCCTTCCTGTCACATTTTGGGGGAATCATACCTACTTAGGGAAATGGATGAGAAGAGGTAAAGAATCAAGAGGCTGGAGTCTAAATAACAGACTGGACATTTAAAAATGGTGATTACACACAGGGATACAGGGGAGTGATGTTAATTCTAATTGCAGAGCCAGGGCTGAAATCAAAACCACTTAATGATGTGATTCTGGAGGGAATTACTTAGTTTCTCAAAACCTTCAATTTTCTCAATTCTAAAATGGGTTAAATACCAGTACCCAGGACGCCTGGGTGGCTCAGTGGGTTAAAGCCTCTGCTTTGGCTCAGGTCATGATCTCAGGCTCCTGGGATCAAGGCCCACAATGGCTCTCTGCTCAGCAGGGAGCCTGCTTCCTCCTCTCTGTCAAATAAATAAATAAGATCTTAAAAAAAAAAAAAGTACCCACCTGAAAAGGTGATTGTGTGAAGACATATATTCCATGTACACTCCTAGCACAGTGGTTACCATGCAGTAAAAACATAATACTGTTTCCTCACATTATGTGAAGATAAAGTTAATTTGTCCTTTCCATCACTTATAACTGATTATAAAGACCCTGAAAGATGACAGCCTATAACAAATCATCTTTTCTCTTTTTTTAAAATGTATTTTACTCATTTATTTTTTATTTTATTTAGTTGAGAAAGAGCACAAGAGCCGGTAGGGTTAGGGGGAGAAGCAGACTCCCCACAGAGCAGGAAGCCCGATGTGGGACTTGATCCCTGGTCTCTGGGACCATGACCTGAGCTGAACACAGTTGCTTCACCAGTTGAGCCACCCAGGTGTCCCAAATCATCTTCTTTCTTTATACAATAACTGTATTTAATGTAACCAAGTGGCTAAAAAGGGTTCATTAGTGGATGAACTAGAATAAACACCAAATATTAAAAATAATCTGGGTCCTATCTCTCATGACCTTTGAGAAATTACTGTACTTCCCTCAAACACAATTTAATCACCCATTCCTAAGGATCATAAAGATATTACAGGATCTTACAATTAAGAAAATGACCACATCCTATAAATGTTAATTCCAATTCCAGCCCTAAAAAGAACTGCTTGGGAACCATTCCCTACTAAAGCCACTCATTCCAGCTAAACCTGATTGTTTTTGGCTGACTACTGCTTTGAATTTTACTGATCCAAAACAAAACAAAACAAAACAAAACAAAACAAAAAAGAACCCAACCCTCACCATTAACTTAAATCTTAGGTAACTTTTAATTTATCTTAAATAATCTTGAAAATTGAAAATTCTGTCCACTTTTGCTCTTAAAACATTGTTGGCTCCATCTCAGCACTGCCCCCTGCCAGTCTTGGAATGAACAGCCCAAAGAGGAAAGCTGCACTATCTGGATGGATGGAGAAACCATAGACAGGAGAGCCCAGCCCACAATGTTTAACACCAGCACAGACAACTCCAAGAGTCACGGTGATAGTGGCTTCCTTGGGCTGAGAACGGCCATCGGCCAATATTGTAGACAAGCCCCACGTGCATTACATAATCACAACGAACTAAAATACTTTTACCCACATTTTACAAGCAGGGAGTGAGATTAGGGCACCTCACCTAACCTATGGCACACCTCTGAGAGAGGCGACGCCACGAATGAGACGCAAACGTTTTGTTTTCTGCCCCCCCCCCAACCCCACCAGAGACCAAGCTCTTTCCAGTACACTGCTATGCTCGCGCCTCTCGGGGAAGCTTCTAGGAAACGCAAACCTCCCCGGCCCACCCGCACAAATCCACAGGTGCGCCACCGGAGCCGCCAGCCCGCCCGCTGGGAGGCCCGCCCCGCTGAGGCCCGGACGGCCCCTCAGGCCCAGACCGCAGCTCCCAGGTCCCTGGGCCTCGTTCCAGGCCGGGAGCTACGGCTCGCCCAGCCCTTCCGACCCCCGCGCCCCATTGTTCGGGATCTCACTCACCTCGGATGATACGGGCGCAGTCCCGGCTGGGGCGCTCGTGCCAAGCTCCCGGCGGCCCAGAAAGCTAGGTCGGTGACGGCAGGATCCCCGAAGGCGTACCCGGCGACTTCTCCGCCGGCCCTCAGAAGCCGGAGCAGGCGGGGGCGCTTCACCTTCCTCGCGAGACAGCGGAGACCCCGGAGGCTGCTGCGACCCCTGTGACGTAAAGCGCACATCACCAATAGCAGCTTGGGGGACGGCAGCAGAAAGCGAGACCCACTCCGCAGCTCCCCGCGCCTCAAAACACAACACCCGCGTGCGTGACGCATGCGCGGTAGAACGGCGCCGGCAATGAGGGCGGGGCCTAAAGCGCTCCGCCGAGCCCTTCCCCCACCCGCCCCTCCATTCCTGGAATAAGAACAATATTGCGCCTGTAACCCCAGAAACTACTGGTAAAAAAATGATGTTACCAGTAGTTTCTGGGGTTACAGGCGCAATATTGAATGTTCGCTCCAAACTTACCCGAAAAACACGGTAACTAGGCTTGGTCCCATTTTAAACCTCACCGAACTCTGCGAGAAGCTACTAAAATTATCTCTAGTGTATAAAGGAACTGAGCTACTTGAAGATGAAGTGACCGCCTCCGGTTGCACAGCTAGATCACAACACGGGGAATCCAAAGCCAGAGCCCAACCAGTGTCCAACGCAGTCTTCATATATCTACTCCAGTCTAGGGATAAACGGATTACCTAAGGGAACAGGGCCTTAAATTCTTCCCAAGACAAATTTTTCTCTCAAAGAAATACTTTTTCCCTTCCCCATCCCCCGGAATCTGAATTAAAAACCTCTTTAGGTAATATCTGAGATGTACAGAGACAACGTCTGAGCCTAAAGTGGCCCAGTGCTCCATTCTACCCACAGGCCTCAGATGTTAGCGTCCCATCCTAGAGCTAAACTAGGAATAAACTGGCAAAATACCGTCAAAATACCGTCATTGGCTTAATATCTGCTACGTGCTACCGTTCTAAGCACATCATAAACGCTCAAAACACACTTGTTGATTGGCAGATACATTATGCCACGTAATTCGTGCTGCATTATTCCTTCTTAGAGGTACATTTACATCCATAAGCCCTTGCGTTCTCAAAGACTTGTTTCTGGAAAAATGGCTCAATTAACAGGGACTCCCACAACGAACGATTCGTCTCTGTTATATCAAAGTCGGTGGTACGTTTAAATCAATGATGAATATACCAACGTCTCTCTGTATTGTGTGGAAATAAGTGCGGGATGAAACGTTAATCCCTCCAACGTCAGAAGCCCATATAATATTTAAAATGAAGATTATTTTTTCCAAATAAGTTTTTAAATGCACACGACGGTACATTATCTTGCATGAAGGCGCCTGGTTGACACTGCACGCCCATCTAAGCAGCAAACAAGGCCATTTTTAACATGTTTTCTCCTTTATCTCATCCCCTTACCTCCACCCCAAGCTAGGCCCCTGTATCACGTGAGCCCGCCCCCCAGCTCCGGGCGGAAGAGGCCGGCCCGGCGGATGGGAAATGCTCCCCGAGGTGAGGGGCGGGCGCTTGTGCCCGGCTGAAAGATGGCTGCCGCCGCTCGGCAGCCGCCGCCCCGGAGGTTACTCTAAGGCCTGCAGTTTCCCTCCGTTCCCGCAGGCCGCCGCCGCCTCCTTACCATGAAGCCAGTGAGTCGCCGCACCCTGGACTGGATTTATTCAGTGGTAGGTCCCTGGTCTGGCGAGGCTCCACGGGGTCGACTCCGTAGGCCCGCAGGCGGAAGGCCCCCTATTTCTTCAGCGGCCAGAAACTCCAAAATCCATTCCTGTATTAAGGCTTTCACTCTCTCACCTCGACTCCGCCTCTTCCTGGAAGACACGCTCTTCCGCTTCTTACGTAAGGGCGGCTGGGTGTACTTGCCTCCGGAACCCCATTTATTCGAGTTTTTCCCTGTAATTCCCACCTGAGCAACGTACGCGGCAACCTTTTGGGGAGGGGGGAGGGAGGGAAGTATCACTTAGAGTAAATTTTTTTGCTCGTATTTTCCTCTCTTGCAATTTTTTAGTTGCTCTTCGCAATCGTATTGCTCTCCTGGGGATATGTCATCTATGCATCAACAGTGGCCGCACGACGACAGCTCAGCAAGGAATACCCAGACAAAATCTCAGGGATGAATGAAAATTTGTAATTCCTCCGGATTTAATTCTGTGCGCAGTTTACCTGATGCTTGTCTGGCACGTGTCTAGATTTAAAGTAAAATCCATTGTGCAAAGTTTCCAAATTTATTTTTGCACAGGCCTTTATAATAACCACTATTCTAATTTTCACAGAGGTTTGTCTTCTACACTCTTAAATAAAACAAATATATAAAACCTAGATCTGACCGCATGTGAGTACCAGATCACAGATGGAATGACATGCTTTTTAAAGTAATTTCTAAATAACCTTAAAATGCCTCAGTCTTCTCTAAAACAACGTGTATGGAATTGCTGTTCTTGTATTTATTGCAACATTTCATTCTGTTGCATACGTTTACATAAGATTAGATTAAGTGCTGTGTAGGAAAAAAAGGGACTATTTTTCTATCCAGTTTTTCAAGTTAAAAATGGCCAGAAAAAAAGTGATCACTCATATTTTCTCTAGGCTCATCCAATTTTTACTTATTGTTAAATAATTCAGAGTTGCAAATTGCACAATATTTGTGAAGAAACAGACAACACATATCTCAGAGTAAACTTTATTAAAGTTACTTTTCCAGAAAATATATTCAGTAAATACACTAATACAGCAACAAACTAGGCCTTACATGCCTTTGAAATTTTAAAGTAATCTTCAATGATGTTGATCAGGAAAGTCTTTCATTGGTGGAATTACTTCTCCAGTCTCCAGAATTGTATCACCCTAAAGAAAAAAAAAAAAAATGCATTAGTAGTAAAATCTTTGTCTGCAAAGATGATAGTTCCACTTGATCAGATCTCACATGGAAAATCTAGTTCAGTTCTGGCATTCACATTTTGAAAGGGACTTAGACAAAGTAGAAGCTGTCTAAAGGTGAGCAATATTCAGAATCTTAAGGTATACGTGAAGGAAATATAAGGGGAAGTTTCACCCAAACAAAATGTCCAGAAAGGGCATGAAAGTGGTCTTCGTAAAGTGCAAAAGTGATAATGTTTATTTTGTATAGCCCCCACAAATAAGAAAAGCCCTAAAAAGAAGTTACAGGGAAACATCTTCAGTCCAACATAAGGAGGTAATGTATGCCCAGCAACTGAATGTGTTAGGCAATCACTTTTACCACTTGGCTCAGATGTGAGAGACAGAATACAAACTGGGTAGCTGGTTCAGGTTATCTTTTCAAGTCTAGATACAATGTGTGTCGTAGAAAGGTCATGGGATTTGGAGCCAGAAATAAGAGGGGAAAATCCCAGAGCCTTCACTAAGAAGCTGTATTATTTTAGGCAAATTATTTAGTTTTGTGTTTAAGATGGCAGATTTTGTAAGCCTCAGTCCACAAATGACTGAGTAGAGTAGAATTATCCCTATCCCCACACTTGCCATTCCATGACAATAGTAGTATTCAGGACTGTTACCTGATGAAGAGATAAAGTTTTATTATGTTTAAGCCATTATACATCTGGGGGGTAATTTTTACTCAGTTGGCATTACCCTAACAGACCAATTAGTACCCTAAAGTGGTACTAATGCTGCTGTAATAAAAAACCAATGGCACTGGCTTAATAGTGGAGACAAGGGCACTGGCACTGGAGGCTAAAAGATGGGGCAGCAGTGTCCTGGAAGCAGTGTCTAATGCACTGAGGTTCTAGGAGAAGTAGCTGAAAAAAAGTTATAGTATTTAACTACTACTAGCTGTCTTGGGAATGTAAGAAACATAAGCTCAGGCACAAAGAGGGTGATTTAAGAGGAGAAATAAAAATGGAAATAAATTCAGGACCTTGCAATACTGGAAAATCATGTTGTTTCTCGTTCTCTAAATATTGAGTTAACAATGAAGAGATCCTCAGATACAGAAGCCCAATAAAACTAAAACAGAGGGACTCTGTCCCACAGCAAATATTGGACTGATCTCCAACCAGTTTTTCAAGTGTCTTCCACATAACTGCCATGGAGTTACAGAGGCAGTTGAGCATTTCTTTCTGCTCAAGAGAATTTGGTAACTACACAAAGCATATATGCACATGGGACTGACTAGAAGTAAATATACCCCCATCAAGTATTTTTCTTTCTGTTAACTACCCACTGTTGTGGAAACTAGATGATCAAAGAAACCAAACATACAGGCTACAAAAGCCGTTAATGTTTCAGCTTAAAACAACCTCTGGCACTCAACCTATGAGAAGGAGGCAAATTTTAAAGGCTATACAACCCTAAGAAGGGCATGCTTCCCAGTACCCATTTTAGACAAGGTCTAAGTTGAAAATGGACAAGAAAAACAAACAAACAAACACAAAACCCAGGACAGAGCAGGGGCCAGGAAGAACAAGGAACAAAGTCATTCCAGAAAACAAAATCAGTGCCCATTCCGGTAACTTACTGTACACGGGGGTTGGATATCTTTATATTTGACCAAGGGGATTTAAGAATTGCCAGGAAACTAGTAACTGTCTGAATTCCACACTGAGCAATGGGTGTGTTAGGGGGTGGTGTGGGGGAGTCAAGGCACATAGTTAACTGGCTCACTGGTTCACTGATGCTCAGATCCCAAGAGAAGTGACATCCAAACCTACACAAACTGTAAAATAACTGGAGGGCCTATATTTGGGACGGGCTGCAGTGAAGGTATGGAACTCTGGGATTTCTCTCCAGGGAAGGAACTGTGTTGTATGTGTGGGGAGAAGGAAACAAAAAGCTATTTGGTAATTAGAAGGATGGACTGTGGTACAGACTCCAGGTATGGCAGGCTGGGAAATAAAAAAAAAGCACACAGATATGTGGGACAATGACAATGAGTTCTGGATCCTCAGGATCAGAGAAGTGATGAAAGCTAGTTCCAAGCTTAGACTTTAAAATCCTTCTGAGATGTCCATCCCTCTCTTTCCCTTAACATGATCTTTGGAAGCCCCATATTCCAGATGGTATAACTATAAGATTGTAGAGAACGTCTGATGCATATCAGTCTATGATATCAGTAAGAAACAGAACTTTGTTTTCTTAAGCCACTGAGGTCTGGGGGTTTGTTACTGCTTATCCTATCCTAATATATGTACAAATGAGCATTCTTCAGGTCCTCACAGGGGAAGCTTCTTACAGTGTCAATGGCACAGAAACAGAACCACAGTGGCAAAAAAACAAACAAAAGAACTAGGCAAAATGCTATGGAATCACTGTGGTCTTCTAAAGAGAGCTTCACCTTTCTTTTCCTTTGAACAGCAATGGCAAAATAAAAAAAGTGATAAATAAATATGTCAATGGAAGATTAAATAAATTACCCAACTGGTGAAACCAGTTAAGATAATTTCCTATTTTGAGACAACCCAAGCCCACACACATTAATTATACACAGCAAAATACAGCAGAAATCCCATTTCCTAAAGCTGAGTTTCAACCAAAGGGTTAGTTAATTCTGGTGGTTCACCCTTAAATTCCCTTCTATTGCAGATGATTATGGATTATTGCGACTTGTCATCTGATTGAAGCAAGAACCAACAGAGTTCTGTTTTTTAAAATTATAGAACTTAGAGATTGATGGTAGTCCATTATCTATGACTAGAAATAGGACAAGAACATAATGTGCATTTTGCTATGCTTAAATAATAAGTTTGCAAAACCAGTAAAAATACCAACTGATAGCTAAGTAATCTTTTAATGCTTTAAAAACTCAATTTTAAATTAGGATAATAGCTTACATAGTCACATCACAAAACTTAAGGTACACATTAACAGATTCTAAATTTGTAGATGGAGAGGTTATGGTCAAACTCCAAAAGAAATGGCAGTTTGGAATTAATGACAGAGGAACCGAGTTGCTGTCACTGTGCTCAAGTGTCTGCTCAGGCTAGTGCCCTAAGTCCTTAACCCTACATGAAATACAGTAGCAGTGAAAAACTGCTGGTATCTTCAATTCACTTCAGGACTACAAAGGTCATGCAAGTTTTACAGCCAGCTTCAAAAGAAATATGCCCACCTCCCATTTTCAACTATGGTGCTGCCTCACAATATTTCCTTTTTTTCCCAAGAATATACAAAACAGGCACTTATAATGACAGTGAGAAGAAAAGGGCACTTTAATGATCACTTAGGGAGGTAAAGGAGAGAGAAAACTAAAAAAAGAAAAATAAGACATAGTAAGACTTACTGGGAATATTCTGGGCTTCCTTTCAACAATGGCATATGGTTTTGTCTGCAATAAAATTAATGCTCTATTAATTATGGTATTAGAGTTTCTTCTAAAATAAAATACCTCACATCCCAAATTTTTAACTTAAGCCCCAAACTTTCACCAAATTCCAGACTCATATATTTAACTGTTTACTCAAGATCTTTACTTGACTATCTCTACTACTCATCTCAAAGTTAACCAGGTCCAACTTATAACATCCCCTCAGCCCCAGATGGTTCCCTACTGTAGCAAATGGCACTTTTTTCTCCTAGTTACAAAGGCCAAACACCTTGATTCCTCAGCAGATCCCTTTGGTTCTGTCTTGAGATTATATCATGAATCCAATTGTTTCTCACCACCTGGTACTACTACTAGCCTCTACCATTTTTTTTTTTTTTTAAGATTTTATTTATTTGACAGAGAGATCACAGGCAGGCAGAGAGAGAGGAGGAAGCAGGCTCCCTGCAAGCAGAGAGCCCAATATGGGCCTCCATCCCAGGACCCTGAGATCATGACCTGCGCTGAAGGCAGAGGCATCAGCTGACACACTGAGCCACCCAGGCACCCCCCTCCCCTTTTTTTTCACCTGTTAAGTGTCCTGTATGCCTTCTTAGTCTATTCTCCACACAGGAGAGGTGAGTGACTGTTTTAAGATGGACCACTCCTCTGCTCAAAGTTTCATAACTCTTAGAGCAAAGGCCAAAGCTTGCTGTGATCTCTAAGACCCTACACAGTCTGGCCCTTGGCCACCTCTCTGATCTCTCTTTCTCTCTCTGTATTGTAGCCACAGTGGTTCCTTTACTATTAGTCGGATCAGTTGGGCCCGCTTGTGCCTCAGGGCCCTTATATGTAATGATTCCTCTACCTGAAATGCTCTTCTAGATATCTTCTCGATCTATATTATCATTTCTTTATGTTTCTCTTCAAACAGTACTTCCCCAGAAAGACCTAGTCTTACCCTATTTAGTTTTTCCTTCCATAGATTATCATTTCCTGTAACATTATATGCCTCTTTATTTATTGCCAGTCTCCAAGACTAAAATAAATCTTCATGAGGGCAGAGACTCAATCTGTTTTGCTTATTGCTATATTCCTGTGTTTAGAACAGTAACTTGCACACAGGAGGTGCTAAAAATGTTTGCTAAATAAATGTATTTATTAAGCATATGCATCTGCACAAGATATCACATGAATAAAATTTTATTAAAAGATGATTGGCATAATGTAAGACTCAAGTTGGAGCCAAAAGCAGAAGATAAAGTCATAATATAATGTAAATACATTAAAATGTCTCTTAAGTACTGAGGCCACTGGCAAGAAGACACTGAAACGTTCTCAGACAGAATGAAAATTTAGTTAGTAAAGGTGTTAGCTGAAGCAAACTGGCTGCAACAGTAATGAGGGAGCAGACCTACCTAAAACCAGAGAAAAATAAGGGAAAGGCTTTGGGACCTCTACTGACAAAAAACAAAACAAAACAACAACAAAAAACCTTTAATTACATCCATCTGTGGCTTAGGAAAAATCACCTGGAAGTATGACTCCCTCAGATAAGCAACTATACTAAAATCTTGAACTGTCAAACCAATAACTGCAGCTTATTAAGTCCCCTTCTCTTAGAAGGTTAAGTGTCTTTTCAATCCCAGAAAAATTTAGTTAAATATAGCTATAATAAAGACGAAAGGGGCGCCTGGGTGGCTCAGTTGGTTGAGCGACTGCCTTCAGCTCAGGTCATGATCCCAGAGATCTGGGATCGAGCCCCACATCCGGCTCCTTGCTTGGCAGGAAGCCTGCTTCTCCCTCTCTCACTCCCCCTGCCTGTGTTCCCTCTCTCGCTGTGTTTCTCTCTGTCAAATAAATAAATAAAATTTTTGGAAAAAAAAAAAGACTAAAACTAGAGAATAAATAAATGTCAAATTTAGTAAGTTCTTAAAACACCAAGATAATACATATATCCTGTTATTTAGAGCATTTGCAATGTTTAAGGTAATCAATCTGGCTATCAGAGGTTCTAAGAGATTAGTTTTAGGATTCTAGTTACAAAGCATAATTGATTTAGGCTTGTGATTTTAAATTTAAAAAGATTTTGCTTCTTAGGGTCATGAATTTGCCCCACAAATACTTAAAAATAAAATTTAACATATAAATATAAAATGTATAAATACACTTAAAACATAAAAGAATATGATTATGTTTGTAAGTGGAATTGTTTTAGGAGACTTCAACTTGAATTAATACAAAGATAATAAGAAAAAAGGAGACTGCTCATTTTTTACTAGATGTGTAAATAGTTTAAAAGAATTTTAAAACTGAATATAAAGAATTAGGGAAAAAAGGTTTTTAAATTCAAAACTACAATGAATTTTAATTTATATTTCAGGTAACTGTGAACAGTTCTTTCTGCACGTACCAACCACTCTTGGATGTTAAAAAAACTTGCAGACAGAAAGTAGTAACATTTTTCTCCTCTAAAGTCTTGCATGTTAGGACAGTAAAAAAATAACAGACATATGATGATATGAAATGGCCTGTGAACTTGCAGATGAACATAAATATAAAATTTTGTTTAAGCCCATCAACAAGAGAAACAAACTATATTCTGACCTTTAGATATATAAATTGTTAGCCCCTTTTACAGTTGTGGAAAGACTTTCTGTTGGTTTATGAAGTGAAAACACTAAACTCCAATTCTAATTCCTACTAGCCTCCATTAATTTCATGTTTTTAACACATGTTAAACACATGTCCACTTGGACATCCCCAAACATATTGACAGCACATGCTCCTACACAATTTACTCCTTTCCAAAACCCCACTTATAACTTCCAAAGCTAGAAATTTTAGAGTCATAAATACTCGAATTTTAGTTTCATTCCCAACTTGAGCTATGTCTTCCTTAAATAATATCTTCTGGTTTCACTTTCTTTTCCATTTCTGCTGTCTTCATCCTAATCAGATTCTCACCAACTAACAACTACTAAATTGCAACAGCTGTAGCTGATTTACCTGATGTCAGTACTTTCCTCCCTCCAATTACCCCCATCATATGAATTTTTTTATGTTTTCTAAATATAGCACTTACATCAACTCACTCACCTACTAAAAAATGGAAAGCTTCCCATTGCCTACCAGATAAGGTTGAACCTCCTCTGCCTGGCTTTCAAGACCTTCCATTAAATGGTCCCAGCCCAATAAGCCCACAGACCTGCTATTCCAGTCACTTCCTCAGTCTTGGGTAGATATGATATGCACAGTACTGACTCCTTAGCTTTCCTCTTAACTGGAATAACTTTTCTCTTCCATATTCATACCCATCTTCCAACTTTACTACAAACTCCAGGAACTTTATATCTTGCATATTCTTTCCAGAGCAATAAAGGAAGATGACAAACTAGGCACTCCATATTTTATTGATGAACGAACATAATCTGCTTAGTGAAGAACAAAAATGAGGTCAGCAGTCAGAATTTTTAAAAGACCATGCAATAGAGAACAAATTATGTTAAAGGGAATTTTCTGAAAACACCAATTATTTATTCCACACTCCTTCCAACAAGCTAACAGCAAATCTCAACTGGATTATCTACAACTTGTTTAGGGAGTCCCTAACTTTTTTTTTTTTTAAGATTTTTTATTTATTTGACAGAGAGAAACAGCGAGAGAGGGAACACAAGCAGGGGGAGTGAGAAAGGGAGAAGCAGGCTTCCCGCCGAGCAGGCAGCCCGATGTGGGACTCAATCCCGGGTCTCCAGGATCATGACCTGAGCCAAAGGCAGTCGTTTAACCAACTGAGCCACCCAGGCGCCCGCCTAACTTTTTTTTTAAATAAAGATTTTTTTTTTATCTATTTGACAGAGAGACAGCTAGAGAGGGAACACAAGCAGGGGGAGTGAGAGAGGGAGAAGCAGGCTTCCTGCCGGACAGGGAGCCCAATGCAGGGCTTGATCCCGGGACTCCTGGATCATGACCTGAGCCAAAGGCAGTCGTTTAACCAACTGAGCCACCCAGGCGCTCTGGGAGTTCCTAACTTTTGTTTTATCTTGAAATAATTTTAAACTTACAAAAAGTTGCAAGAATTATAAAAATATATTTTTTACTGAATCACTTCAGGAAACTGCAGACTGGTTTAGTATTACTTTAGTATTTCCTACAAATAAGAACAATATTCTTAAAATAATCACAATACAGCCATCAAAATCAGGAAATTAATGTTTCATTACTGATACATTACTACCTTCTAGCTAGTCTAAAGAACCCATTCAAATGTCACCAAGTGTCTCAAAAATTGTTTAGAAATCTCAGAAAATCCCCTCTTACATGACTTGTTCCCCCTTGTGTAGGCTCTAAAATTCTGAATGCCAATGCCATCTTTATTCTTTTAACTAAGCAGATAAGGGCATTAATCAAGAATTGCATTTAGCTGACAGGCCTCTTTATGTCCTCTTCAATCCAGAACAAATCTTCAGTCATTCCTTAACTTTCATGATCTTGACACTTTTGAAGATAACAAGCCATCTACTATGCAGAAAGTCCCTTGTTTTGGTTTGTCTCATGCTTCCTTATGATTAGATCTAGGTTATGCATTTTGGGCAGGAATAACGCAAAGTTGATGCTGTTTGCTTACTGCACCTATAAAGTAGTACACGATTTCAGTTTGTTCCACTACTGGTGAAGTTAATTTAGATTTCTTGATGCTGTCTGCCAGGTTTCTCCACTACGATTACTCCTTTTCCCTTTGTATCAAATAAGTATGCTAACGTTATGTATTTTGAGATTAATTTTAGCAACTTTTGATGTTCCTTGGCTTTTTTTTTAGTTTTTTAGTTTTTTTTTTTTTAAGATTTTATTTATTTGACAGAGAGAGAGAGAGATCACAAGTAGCAAGAGAGGCAGGCAGAGAGAGAGGAGGAAGCAGGCTCCCCGCTGAGCTCAAATTGTCCCAGGGGTGTCCTCTCAAGCTGACTCTGTTCTTTTCGGTAGATCTCCAACATTCTTGGAACACTTCTTTACCTTCTGGCACAATAAGCTCATCATGTACTTTCCCTGCTCCAGCCATAGAATTGGCCATTACTCCAAAGACCTCTGGATCCTTTCAGTGGCGAACTGGATAAGGCCAGGCTGCAAGACATGCTAATTACCATGCAGTGGAACTGCTCCCAGACCTGTCAGCAGACAGACCTAGACTATCCACATTTACACCTATAAAGAATTCTATATCAATACATATGAAAAACCAGAAGTTCATACCAATAATTCCAATTCTACTCCAGTACCACAAGGTTCTCTCTTTCCATGTGTGCAACTCCCTTTCCTGACAATGAGAATTCTGGGTTCTGTTATCATCAATACATGTACTTATTTGATCAATCTTCCTATATGTAACCAATCTCCTGTCACTACCATCACACATCAGTATAAATAACCTCACCTCATTCAGGTCCTGATATCTTACTACAGATTGCCACCAATCATTACTGCCCCCAACCACCCTTCTTGCAGTTGTCCTCCTCCCCTTCCTCAAGTTCCAATATCCTACCCCAGGTTACTGCCACTGCTGCTCTCCAAACAGGTATACTCATCAACGCCACTCCCAACCCAAGCTCCCCCTCTCCCTGAGACTTCATATCCTCACTGGGTACCAGAATGAACTCTTCAATCTGTTTGGGTTAGGACACTCCATGCTGGGCAGCCACCACTGCTCTCCCTTTGATAGCATTCCCTCAAATGTACTCCTTCCTCATACTGCCTTGGATCCAACACCTATACGAGACCATCCCTTGGCTGTAAAATATGACAAGTGCCTCAGTTCAATCACTACATGCAAGATCTTTCCATGACAAAGTTCAAGCTTTTGGACATCCTGGATTCTAAAGAAAGAAAATGGTGAAAAATCAGACAGAATGAAGGAAGGGAAATGGAATGATGACAAAGACAAATTTGTCTAATTTGAATTGGTCTTATATCTTTGCTCCCTTCCTATTTAGAACCCCAAGTTACACTAGTATTATTAGGTCAACTTCATTCTGATCATTTAAACATTGTTTTTATGAGAAAATGCATTGCCAGTTGTAATCAACTAATATAAAGATTAATTTTTTGAAAAACTATATTTAAGTTTCATTAAAACTTTTACTTAACAACTTTATTTAAAGCGGTTCAAAATCAGTTATAAGTGGCATTTTATTTCCACTAAGTAAAGCAGGGTAAGGCATGCCAGCATAGGAAATAATTTTGTACAATATTAAAAGTAAATTCTGAAAAATACATACTTAAAACATACTTACATTCACATGGTATTTGATATAATAATGAATAATCCAGGCAGGTATAAGTACATGAGTAAAAGCAAAGACACTGTGTCGGTATGCCTTATAAATCTGGAGGGAAAAGAAACATACATAAATATTCCATTTTTTTATGTTTGTGGCAGAAAAAAAGTATCAATGATATAATAACATCATGGTAATTTTAAAATGTCTACATGCTACATACTTCTTTACAGTCTGTAACTAATCTCACCCATTCAAATATTTTTATTAAACACAGGAACTGCTAGGGGCTACCTACAGTGTTCAGAGCAAACAAGGCTTAAGATAAGTAACATTTAGGAAAGCTACAGTTAGGTATTTTTACATATATATACACATACATACATTATATATAGTTTAAAGACTTCTAAAAATATCCTTATTATAAGTTTACTAAAGATAAACATGGCATAAACAATCAAAGAATAATTCTAATCAATTTAATTAGAGTAATCAAACCTACAGAATTTTTCAGGTACAGTCAACCGTCTAATTTATCAATTTCAGATGCCCACAATCAACATCACTTGCACCATTCCAGGTGTAAGGCAGACAACCTTGAGCACACCAAAGCTCGAAAAAGAATGTTTTTTACATACTGGGAAAAGGGTGTTCCAAGCTCACTTTGAGATTCTTTCAGGCACAGTATTTTATTTTTTTTTAAGATTTTATTTATTTACTTGAGAGAGAGAAAGAATGAGAGAGAGAAAGAGAGAGATGAGAGGGGAGAAGTCAGAGGGAGAAGTAGACTCCCCATCAAGCGGGAGCCTGATGTGGGACTTGATCCTGCGACTCCAGGAACATAACCTGAGCCAAAGGCAGTTGCTTAACCAACTGAGCCACCCAGGCACCTCACAGGCACAGTATTTTAAAAGAGAAAGGCAAAACAGAACTGAAAATGGAACTTTTCCGTGGCAGCCAATTTGATTGAAACACATCTATCTTACCAGATAACGAGACTCTAAGTGTTATAGTACATATGATTATGGAAGAAAAATTAACTCAGAGTAAGGAAAAACAGACTAAAATATTTATTTACTTCCTCACATCAACGGCTTTTGGGTGGGACATCAACTTTCAACCAGTAGCTGCCAAAATCAACAAGTAATGTCAGGGATACAAAAGGTGAGAAGAGGATCGAAATAAAGTTTAATTTTACACCCCGAATAAGTGTCTAATACCACTTTCTCAGAAAAATTTGCACAAGACTTGGCAGCACAGTAAGAAAGTAGATACACTTGGATCTCAGTGTGAACTCCTTCAATTCCTAGCTCTGTGACCACAGATAAATCACTCAATTTTTCTATGTCTCATTAAAATAAGGATTAGTAGTTTCTACCTTACAGAAGTAAAGAATTAAAGTAATACATGTCAAACCCTCAGCAAAATGCAGGAAAGTACTCAAGTGTTACTTAATAGTATGATTACCATTATTATTAGCCAATGTCATACTTATTGAAAACAAATCTGAGACAGTGTTCATCATTTAAATTGATGTAATTTAATGACCTCAAGAAAAATGTCCAGAGACCCTGAAAATATAGCTCTTAAATGAGTGGTTTTCTTCAGTGTAAAGTCCAAGAATGGCACTTTTAAATTAAACTGTGTTAAAAGAACACAATGGTAGTTCAGAAAGGTGCCTCTTGAATATAACTCATTAAGCATACCAATTAAGACCCTATCTTGCATGGTGATCACATGGGTCTGCACAACCAGTTAGAGGCTCCCGGTGTCTTCTGGTACTGTTATTCTCTATAACCTCAACCTTGAAAAGCAGACAGGTGTCCTGAAATACTAAACTCACAGAATTTTCACTCAAGTGAATCCCTCTATTATTCTGTAAAACCTAAGCAAAGACTGGCCTCCTTCTCACCACACTTGACAGCAAAAGGGCATGACTCTTCCCAAGCCATACTTGCTCCTGAACTCTCTTGGGACAAGATAGCATCCCTGCTAAACCTAAGTCTCGGGTGAATCTGCTTCTCCCTCAGGGAACTACCGGGACTTGCGGGCCCAGAGACGTCAGTCCTCCATGTGGCTACAATGAGCAAGCACCCAGCAGCCAGGCCGGAGATTGCGACGCGGTGTGTGCATCAGGGCGACGGAGGCCCGTCACTCACCACGTTCTTCCAGGGGGACTGGTCCCGCAAAAACTTATTCCAGAATTTCTCCATAGGCCACTCCTTCTGCGGAGGCAGCACCGGCTCCCGGGAGCTCAGCTCCTGGTCTTTTAGCCATCGCCTTCTCAGCTGCTGGAGCTGCTGCAGCCGCAGTTTCTCGTCTGGCGTGTACCCCGACATGTCGCCGCTGGTACCAAGGCAGGACACGGCGCGCCCCTGATCAGGGTCTTGTCACTTACGCGCGCTCCCCGCTTTCGATGCGACCTTGCGAGGACGTCCCGGAGCGGCGCGCCGTTATGACGTCATTGTGGTCCTGCCTCTGAACCGGCTGCAATCTCTGTGAAGCGGCGGGGCTTGAGCACTGTTTATCCGCCCTGATTTAGTTTTAGTTCGGGTAGAAGAGGGGAAAGGGACGGAAAGAAGAAAACAGAAGCGGTCAGAGGACTAGAGCGGTGTGCTGGGACCTGGAAGGACAAGAATATGTGATCCAATGAACGTGATGTCCAAATGCAAATTCTTCACCTCCTCCCATCTCGGTACTACTCTTCCCATGACCTAGAGAGTGTGGGGGAACTTACAAGTTTAAAACCCAGCTGCGTCAGTGACTGATGAAGTAACCTGGGGCAGTCTGTCTGTTCCTTCATCTGTACTGAGGAGGCTAAAAGAGTAGCTTAGTATCTAACAGAATTGAACTCATTCATGCTTTGACCCAGCAATCCCCCATCGAGGATTCACATTCCAAAAGATATAGTGCTAAAAATATGAAAAGAATGTGCATGGATGTTCAGTGCAGCACTATTTACAATACAATACTGGAAATTAGGGGCGCCTGGGTGGCTCAGTGGGTTCAGTCCCTGTCTTCCGCTCAGGTCATGATCTCAGGGTCCAGGGATGGAGCCCTGCATCAGGCTCTCTGCTCAGCAGGGAGCCTGCTTCCTTCTCTCTCTGCCTGTCTCTCTGCCTACTTCTGATATCTCTCTCTCTCTCTCTCTCTCTCTGTCTCTCTCTCTGTCAAATAAATAAAATCTTTAAAAAATAAATAAATACAAATAAAAAGCAAAATACTGGAAATCAGCTCCAAATTCCTCAATAGTGGACTGGTTGAATAAATTATAGTGCAATTACACAATGAAGTCAATGAAGTGCTCTGTATTCTCTAGAATATATTGTTAAGTGGAAAAAAACTAAGTGGAGAGAAGTGTCTATAGTGTGCTACCTTTTATCCGAAGAGAGAAGAGTGATAGTAATACTAAATATACATGTTTGCTTAGATTTTAAAAATAAAAGGAAGGAAACTATTATTTTAAAATGTTACCAATTGGGGGAGAAAGGGAATAGGATACAGGAAATGGGGATAAAGCCAGGTGTCTCAGAATATATCCTCTATAACAGATTTTGCTCTAGAACCATGTAAACAGATTATTATAAAACAAAATTAAATTTACAAAATCTCCTCTAAAAATCAAAAGTAAAGGGGCGCCTGGGTGGCTCAGTTGGTTAAGCGACTGCCTTCGGCTCAGGTCATGATCCCAGAGACGCGGGATCGAGTCCCACATCAGGCTCCCAGCTCGGCAGGAAGCCTGCTTCTCCCTCTCTCACTCCCGCTGCTTGTGTTCCCTCTCTGGCTGTGTTTCTCTCTGTCAAATAAATAAAATCTTTTAAAAAATAAAAATAAAAATAAAAAGTAAAAACACATGAATCTAACTGATCTGCTAGGTGGCATTGTAAAGACCTATTTAAAAGTCCAAGCCACCTTGCTGTTTACTCAGGAAAACAGCTCCAGGAAATACAGGCAAACAGCCCCCGGAAAACAAAGGCAAGCCAGGTTGGGGGAGACGCCCAATCAGTTAACCCCCAATCTCTGGACCCTGGGCAATGGAGATGCAAACTAAGAATGGCCCACTGGTTACCAGTACTTGGGACCAGATGGGAACACCCAAATGCCCTCAACTTCCCCGTTCCTGGAGCAATAGAAATGCAAATTAACCCTGGTTAGCTTGTGATTTGGGGGGGTTGCCCTATAAAAGCTAGCCTGAGAAATTAGGTGTGGTCGTTTTCTCTCTCCTGAGAAGCAACCCTGGTGGGCTAATATAATTCTCGTTGTTTGGTGCAAAATAAAGCTTTGCTTGACCTTCACTTTTGTATCAGCCTCGTTCCTTTAAACATGGACCCTATTAGGCATAATCCCCCAAACACACACCATTTCAAGTAAATTTAATACATCAAATTATTGTACATCTATATAGACAAAGTGACTGTCAAATAAATCTTAAAACTGTTTTAGGTAATTATATTGTTGATAGTGGTGGTATTATTAATCTGACACTGAAAATAAACATTTATGCTGGAATTTTTGTAACGGGAGAAAGGAGATACAGAGTTTAAAAACTCTCAAGTCCTGAATTTGAATCGAAAGACTCAGTAACAATTCATTTTGTATTTTATCTTTAAATATATTTATCATTTTATCTTAGTTCTGCCCATTGAAATGGTCTAAAAACAATGGCCAATCCAGTAACCATGAACATCTCTAGCTCCTAGGTTGTGATTTCTAAATATCATTTTCTATTAGAGGGAGCCAGGACTCCTGGGAACAGCAGTTCTCAAACATTTTGCTTCTCAAATTTCTTTAAACTCTTAAAAACTGTTTTGAGGACCCTCAAAGAGCTTTTGTGTGTATGGGTTATACCTATTGATGTTTACTGCATTATATATCAAAACAGATTTAAAAATAACAAAATATCCATTAACAGAAATTATTTAGTGAGAAAAGTGCCATCATTTTACATTTTTGTGAAACTCTTTAACATCCACCCTAATAAATGGCAGCATAATTTTTAAGACCTCTTCTACACTCAATCATAATATCATACACCAGGTAGCCCTTGGGAAACTCTATATACATTTGTGAGAGACTGAAAATTAAAAAGGGTGAGTAGCATCTTAATATTGGTATGAAAATCATTTTGGCTTCACTGACTCCATAAAAAGCATCACAGGAACTCCCAGAGCTTTCCGGATCCCACTTTGAGAACCACTGTCTTAGAGAAATAGGTAATTTCAGGTCTGAGTTAATAAATGTAAAAAGAAACCAGGAACATCTTGTCTTAGCAGGAAGTAGGAAAATTTCTCAAGACAGGCTCATGTCAAAAGGGTTCAGGAGCCAACTTAAATAGCCTTCCTCTGGTCAAAGATAAAAGAATTTGAGCATCAATAAGTATAACGACTTTGGTGGAATGAAAAATATCACATAGATTCACATAGGGGCACCTGGGTGGCTCAGTCCATTGAGAGTCTACCTTCTGCTCCGGTCGTGGCAGGGAGTCTGCTTTTCTCTCTTCCTCTGCCCCTCCCTACCGTTCATGCTGTCTCTCGTCCTCTCTCAAAGAAATAAATAAAATCTTTAAAAAAAAAAAAAAGATTCACATATGAATGAGTTAAAAAGAAAAGCTCATTGGTCATTTTTGGATAGTGTTGGAGAACCAACTCATTATTTTCAAAACTGGAAGTGCAGGTGAAAAATCAAGCATTTTTCTGGCATCTCTATAATAATTGCATCTTGGAGTAACAAAATTGTTGGTGAAGGAAATTTTAAACAAGGAAGCATAGAAACTTAGTAAAAGAAGAAGAGGTGGGTGGACTATCACTACCTGCAACCATTAGCTTGGTAATGAGTCAATACGGAGATCATCAAAAGCTGCTGAAATCAAGTGGGTAGAGCACGTGACTCTCAATCTCAGGATCCTGAGTTCAAATTCTACATTTGGACATGGAAACTATTTACCAATTCAAAAAAAAAAAAGCTGCTGACATCCCCAAGACAGCATATGCACCTCCTGTGAAGGAGACTTGCCGAACAAGAAATTGAACTGAATCGTATCAAGTTTCTAGATCTAACTGCTCATTTTAACGAAATACAGGGATAGACTCCTCTAACTCCTATACAACACCAAAATGATACATTCAGAAAAACCCATATCATCTAACCTGTAGACAAATGACTGTTTCTTGAACAAAAATATTGAAGGGAAAGATAAAATGAGAGAGAGAGAAAGAGAACCCATAGATTAAAAGAGATGATAACTCAACAGTAAGAAAATGAACAGGCAGTGTAACAAATGGGCTAAAGACCTTAATAGACACCTCACTAAAGAAGATAAACAGGGGCGCCTGGGTGGCTCAGTCCATTAGGCATCTGCGTTTGGCTCAGGTCATGATCTCAGGATCCTAGGATGGAGCCCTGGGGCAGGGTCCCCACTCAGCGAGGTGTCTGCTTCTCCCTCTGCACCCTGCTCATGCTCTCTCT
Organism: Spilogale gracilis; assembly: GCA_004023965.1. NCBI lineage: Eukaryota > Metazoa > Chordata > Mammalia > Carnivora > Mephitidae > Spilogale > Spilogale gracilis. The sequence continues at coordinate 60,536 of PITA01004239.1, forward strand.
CAAATAAATAAATAAAATCTTTAAAAAAGAAGAGATACAGATGGCCAGTAAGCATATGAAAACATACTCCACATCATATGTCATCAGGGAAATGCAAATTAGAACAATGAGATACCATTATACAATTATTAGAAGGGCCAAATGCTGGTGACAATGTGGAGCGACAGAGGCTCTCATATACTGTTGATGGGATGCAAAATATTACAGTCACTTTGGAAGACTGTTTAGCAGTTTCTGACAAAACTAAGCATAGTCTTATTATATGATCCAGCAATCACACTCCTTGGTATTTAAGGAAAGGAGCTGAAAACTTTTGTTCACACAAAACCCATATACGGATGTTTATAGTAACTTTATTCACAACTGCCCAAATCTGGAAGCAACCAAGATGTCCTTCTGTAGGTGAATGGATAAACTATGGTATATCCAGACAATAGAATATTCTTCAACACTAAAAAGAAATGACATGACAACCAATAAAAAGATGTGAAAGAGCCTTAAATGCTTATTATTAAGAAAGAAGCCAATCTGGGAAGGCTGCATATTATATGTCTCACACAGTATGACATTCTGGAAAAGCCAAAATTATGAAGGCAATGAAAAGATCAGTGATTGTCTGGTCATGGGGCAGGGAGTAGTGTATGAATGGGCAGAACACAGAATATTTTTAGGGCAGTGAAACTACTTGGTATGATATTGTAATGATGGACATATTTTTTTAAAATTTTTTGGAAGATTTTATTTATTTGACAGAAACACAGCTAGAGAGGGAACACAAGCAGGGGGAGTGAGAGAGGGAGAAGCAGGCATCCTGCCCAGCAGGGAGCCCGATGCAGGGCTCAATCCAGGGACTCAGGGAACATGAGCTGAAAGCAGATGCTTAACATCTGAGCCACCCAGGTGCCCCCTATATGTTGTTATACATTTATCTGAACCTACTGAATGTTCAATCAATACCAAGACTAAACCCTAAGGTAAACTATGGACTTTGGATGATTATGGTATGTCAGTGTAGGTTCATACTTGGTAAAAATGAAAGGAAGGAAGGAAGGAAGGAAGGAAGGAAGGAAGGAAGGAAGGAAGGAAGGAAGGAAGGAAGGAAGGAAGGAGAGAGGGAGGGAGGGAGGAAAGGAGAGAAGGAGGGAGGAAGGAAGAAAGAACAGAGTATTCTGGTGAGAGATGCTGATAATGGAGGAGGCTATGCATGTGTGTGAGAGAGCAGCGGGTATACAGCAAATCTCTGTGCCTTTTTCTCAGTACTATTGTAAACCTAAAACTAAAACAATCAGGTTTTTTTTTTTTTAATGAGAGACAGTGGGGGAAATTTGAACACTACCTTGATCTTTTATAATACTAAGGAATAATTGTTATTTTTTACATGATGATATTGTGGTTTTTTTAAAGAGGAGTTCTTATCTCTTAGTGATACCCTCTGAAATATTTATGGCTGAGAGGGTACAATGCCCAGAATTTACTTCTAAATAATTGGAGAGGGAGGAAAGAGGTTTAAAAGAAATAAAATTAGTAATGAGTTGGTATTGTTGATCTGTCTACTAGGTAAATGGGGGGATTATACTCCTCTCATATACTATTTTGTATATGTTTGAAGTTCTTCCAAATAAAAAGTTTTTAAAGATGTATGCCTTGAAGTAGTAAGAAAAGTATGCATTTAAGCTATTATCAATCCTCATTCTATCTTATAATGGCTACATTTCAGACTAAAATTCTTCATCCTTCTTAGGCTAGAGCTCTCATGTCTGTTATGATGAGACGCAAACAACTGATAATCAAGTGAGGGTAAGTCCTTGAGTGCTTACTTATCCCAGGGAGTATATAGATCCTCAGTGTGGCATTTGACAATCCACATAAATATTTCTTTGGTGAGTAGAGTTAAAGACATCTAGTAATTTCTTGAACTTGGGACCTTCATTCGGACTTATTCTATACTTTCCTCATCTCCTAACACCACTACATTTAAAAAGAAAAAGAAAGAAAACCAATATTTTTAGGAAAATATATTCTTATACCACTGGTTACTGCCTACCATATTTCTAACGCTTCCCATTGACCTATGGCAATTAAACCCATGAAGAAGATGAGTTGAATAAAAATAAAATACAGTGGGGGAGCATGTTCAGCTTACCACACCTGGGAACTGTGGACTCAAATTCAGATGGTTAGTAGTACCTGGATAGCAACTGCATATTCCCACAAGAGGGCACTCTGGCTTGCGGGAAACATAAATACTGTACAATTAAGTTGAGCTTTATGTAAGATCTCATTAACCAGTCCACAAAACCTGGAAGGAGCCACAGCACAGTAGACAGGGGAAAGGAGCGGGGAGATAAGGTGACAGGGTATTTTCTGTCAATAAACTCACTTCTTCAAATTAGGATTTAATGAGGATCTAATACTTCCAGGTATCTTTTTAAAAGCCAGCTGGGTTTGACCCCTGAAAGAGTATACTAGTCGGAGCAGACATGAGATTGAGGCCATGAATTTCAGCTGATGTGGGACAGACGGTGAGCTGAGTGCAGGAGCCCATTACCAGACTGAATTTTGCAACCAGGAATTGAAATGCAAGTTCTATCAAAGTTCTCTTTCAAATTTCCAGTCAGAAATGTAAAAGTCTTTGCCCTTCATTTTAAGCATTTATTTAAGCATATTTAATTTCTCTATAAATTCCTTTCTCTTTTAGTAGGTCTCTTTCATCTTGTTCTTTTGCTTTAAACAAAATTCTATCACCCTACCATACAAGGCATTATTATTTCCAGGCGGGCAAAGTGGAAAAGAATACTTGCTCGTGTTGATTAGAAGATCTATAAGAGGGAGCATTCTACAAATCCCCAGTTTGATATTTTTAAAAAATTAGTGTCTTAGAAGTAGACAGAAACTAACATCATCAGCAACTTCCTAGCAAAGCTCATTACTTACAGAGGCAGCAGGTCACACACTCGGTGCCAGAGATGGAGCTTTGAGCTGAACATTGCAGTCATCTATGGGGCTTGGTTGGCATGACTACAACTGTCTTGATATCCTACAATTAGTAGAGCAGAAGAAGTTGTTTGACTTCTTAAGCACGTAAGTAGTCCAAGACAATGTCCATTTGCTCAAGTTTTTACTTCTGGTTGGAACCCTGCACTTTCAGCAGCAAGTGATGCCAGAGATACTCTAGAAAGAACAACTGATTAAAATTATTAACTCCGCATCATAGAAGGTGCTCTCCAGTTCTCTACAAGACTTTCTAAATTTTGTGTTTTCGTTTCAACACTAACTTATTTAGTGGAAGCATAATCCAGATCAACCACCTTATAACCAAATACCCAAATCTGCACATGTGTTTACAATTGCATGCAGCCAAGTGGAGGCTATGGGATGTCATGGCACACTGTCTAAATAAAACTTTCTCAGTCATTCAGAAGTAGGCAAGTGGTGACTGGAGCCACTTCACAGATACAGACACCTCATACCAAAGTTTCCATCTTTGTGTATATTAACCAGCAACAGTTGATTCGGTGAGGTAATAAACAGGTAAAACGATGACATTTTGTTATGTCGTCTTATTCTTAGAATATTTTGTTTCTATGGCATTTTTTAGGCTACAAATAAGGCGATCAGCCCAAATAATTAATTGGTTTGAAAATAATGTCATTGTTTAAGAGAAAAGATAAAAACCATGTTCAGTGATTCAAATAACCTTCTAGCATGGTCAAAATCAAGGCGGTAAACAATGAAGCAGAAAATCTGACAATGAATCTTTCCACTATTTATCACATCGTTGTTTTGTTTTGTTAAAACATACCCATTATTTGAATTTTTACTGTTCTATTTTTGTTTGCACATAACTTATACATTAATTTAAGTTCTATAGATGAAATAAAATATAGACAATGAATTTAATGTAATTTGTGTTTGTAAATATTTCAGTAATGATAATGAAAATTATTTTATTTGAGAAATATGCAAGAATTTGTTTTCCCTCCTCTAAAAGGGATTATTACATTACTTGAATTTGTAAAGAAAATGCAGATTTATTTCTTTTTTGTAAAGTTATGAATGACCAACAGGGAATAAGCTTAAGAAGAAACAGTGAGCATGTCTTCATAAGAACATCTGCACTGCCTTTTGAGGACTAGATTGACAATTAACTTTTCATAAATTCTGATATTCCTAAATGTAAGAGTTCATCCCATAATTTCAGCCTTCTAAGTTATATTTCATAAATTATACATCTCACAAAACATTGGAACAAAGTGTTGAAGCCTAAAATTTTCTGAAGTCTCCCTAGAAAGACAATTTTTCTTTTCTCTCTTTGGTTCTTTTTCCTTTATCCCCCTAAAAGCAACCAGGTTTTTTTTTTCCTCAATTAATTGTAGCTGGTTTTCTTGGATAAAAGACATGGCTTTTGGAGCGAGGGAGGTGGAATCTGAATCATCCCAGCTGATAATAATGCAAATTTATATAATAATTGATAAACTTTACTTTTTACTTAATAGATCTGACATAAGAGTCTTAAAGTCCTTATAGGTAGTAAAAAAGAAAAGTACTACTTTAAAATTTTTTAATAAATTAAAAAAGCTTTAAAGACTTTATTTATTTATTTGAAAGAAAGAGAATGACAGAAAGAGCATGAGAAGGGCGAGGGTCAGAGGGAGAAGCAGACTCTGCTGAGCAGGGAGCCCAATGCAGGACTCGATCCCAGGACTCCAGGATCATGGTCTGAGCCAAAGGCAGTCACTTAACCAACAGAGATGCCCAGGTGCCCCCAATTTAAAAAATTTTTAAATTAACATTAAACCCTGTCTTACGTTTGTTTGAGAGAGAGAGAGAGCACATGCACACATGAAGGGGGAGCAGAGGGAGAGGGAGAGAGAGAATCTTAAGCAGGTTCCATGCCAACCGTGGAGCCCAGCGTCAGGCTTGATCTCATGACCCTGAGATCATGACCTGAGCCGAAACCCAGAGTCAGACACTTAACCAAGTAAGCCATCCAAGTTCCCTATTTGTATTTTTTGAAATAACATTTTACTTTTTTGCTGTTCATAAATTATCTTTAATCTTCACATACCTGCTCTGGTGTATTCATGGGTATCTGTAATGACATGAGTGATGGGAACATTGAATGGCTCTTTGCTCTCTTTTCTGTACTTATGCATTCCATTAGGATGATGATGCACTGGTCATAATCCAGAAGAGTATTATTATTATACACCATCTGAACTAATGAGCTGTACCATCCTTCAACAGTCCCTACCATGGCTGGGCTTGGCATACCCACTTCTATCAGATGGAGGTCAGTTTCTCACTGGCCCATCTCCCTCGAGCCTACTACTTGAAACAATGGCTTATTTTGGCCTATTTATTCACAAGAACTGCTCAGAGAAGCAAGAGACTAATTACAATGAGATTAGCTTGGTTTATCTTATACAGGGAGAAAAGGCTTAAATATAAAAACCCAAAATAGTCATGTGGCCAGGTGCACCTCCCTCCACAATATCTCCTTATTTACTAGTCTCTCTTCACCTTCTGCCACCAGCCTGTAATTTGGTTATTTCAAGTAATATGTCATAATGATATTCTAAATATGCTCCACTTTCACGTTTATGTCTTACTTCTTCAAGTTTGTGTTTTACCATATGTGAATATGTAAGCACTCTTCTAGCAAGTTTTCATTTATTATAATATATTTTTTCATGCATCAAATTCCTTCCAAAATATACCACCAAATATTGGTAATTTGTGTTTACAGCATCCATTCATCCGGCAAACATTTTACTTAGCATTTTATATGTGCCAGACACTAAATTGTGCTGAGAATAAATTTATGAGCAAGACTCAAGGAGACTTAAAATCTAATAAAGGAAGGCAGTTATGTAGACAAATATATGTACACAATGACTGTGACAAATGTGTGAATGAAGTCTCCAGCCTTGGGAAAGCAAATCTATCTGCCTCTCATTCACTCATCCATCTGTGCATTTATCACAAATTAATTTTGAGTACTTACCAGGTGGTAGGCCTTGCCCCCAGTGTCAGAGGTACGGCACTCAGTGAGATACAGCCCTTGCTTTTAAGGAATCCATTGTTTAGTGTGGGAGCCAGGCAATTAATAAATACTTGGAATAAGCAGGAGATGGTAGAGGCATATGTCTGGTACCATAGCTGCACAAAGGAAAGAGTGATCAGCTACCTGGGTGAGCTTCAGGGAGGCTTGGAAGTACAGAACTCAACAGAACTGAATCTAGAGAATGGGACAGTGTCATCAAGCAGACAAGGAGAGGGGGTACTCAAAGAAGAGGATAGACTAATACTTCTCATTATCTCCGAACGCTTAGATTTAGGAGTTGTGTGTTCAGTCAGATCCTCTCTCAGCCTGAAATGCCTGTGGGTGTGCCATGGGGGAAAGTGAGTGATGACAGGTACCAGAAAAAAATGTATGGGTAAGTCCAGCTTATCTAATTAATCATATTTGATTGGCCTGGCAGCTCTGAACTATACCTTCAAATTCAAATCCCCGTGTTGGTTTTAAGGCTTTTAGTAACTTGCTGTCATCTTGTCTATGCTGCCTAATTTCATCCTCTTTCTCTACCTCAGTCCTACATTATAGGACCAATCACCTTTCTACCCTTCCCCAACAATATCTCCTTATTCACTAGTCTCTCTTCACTTCCTGCCACCAGTCATGTTTGCCTCCTTCCTCCCTGCCAGTCAACAGTTGAGCTCAAGTCCTACATCCTCTGCACCTCCGTGGTCCAGTGATTTCTATTTCATTTGCCCACTTAAAAGTCTCCTTCTGGGGCGCCTGGGTGGCTCAGTTGGTTAAGTGACTGCCTTCGGCTCAGGTCATGATCTCGGAGACCCGGGATCAAGTCCCACATTGGGCTCCCCGCTCGGTGGGAAGCCTGCTTCTCCCTCTCTCACTCCCCCTGCTTGTGTTCTCTCTCTGGCTGTGTTTCTGTCTGTCAAATAAATAAAATCTTAAAAAAAAAAAAAGTCTCCTTCTGTATTAAACCTGTGCCATGTATTGCTTCCACAAATGGCCCAGATGAACAATTTTGCTAAAATCTCACCCTGCCTAGCCTGAATAAACCTGGAATACCTATTATATGGAAATGGCACATACCTTATCTTGCAGAACATCTTAGAATAGGGTTAATTGAAAAGTTTAATTAGCACAACTGATATATAATAACATTAGTAAATGTTTGCTGGCTAAAGCTGACAAGCCCTTTCCCTCAGTTGCCCGTATGTAACCACTTCACCATGTCTCAAGCAGTGGGAAGCATCTCCATCCAAGCTTCATCATCTCCATCCACAGCCCACCTTCCTGACCCCATAAGCTCAAACCTTATCAGGAAGCATTCTGTGGTTCTATATTTTGCTGTTCTGCTAGATGTTTCCAGAATTTATCTGAAACCTGGAGAAGAGTCAGAATGCTCACAAATGCCTCTGAAGGAAATTCGGAACTTATTGCCTTTCTCTCACTTCACCTTCTTTCCTTTCTTCCAGCTGTTTCTTCTTTCCTGTGCTAATCAGGGTCATGAATAAACAATTCTCAAATCTCAATGACTTAAAGTATTGAAAACATGTTTCATGTCCATGTCAGTCTGTGCAGACTATGGGGAATAGGAAGCAGGAGTAGGCTCTACACAGACCTCAAAGACCTGATAAAGGCTCCCAGGGTTTGCCTGGGCAATGACATCCACTGGACAGAGGGTAAGGAGGGCAGATGAAAGAAACATGGAATGTGATGCAGGACATTTTAGGAGCCAGAACGGGAAAGGGTGTATATATCTTCCATCCACATTCCATTTGCCAGAACTCAATCGCAGGACCCCCACCCAACTGCAGGTGGGGCATGCAGGGAGAAATGTGATTTAGCCATGTTTCCAGGAAGAGAACAAAATGAGTTGGGTGAAAAAAAACATCCAGCTTGATGAACAAATCCTCATAAGAAATATATATATATAATATATATATATATTTCCTTAGAGGCCTTTTGTGTCCAACCAGTCCAAGAAAACACACTTTGACATCTCACACAATTTCAACAATATGTTTGATGGGTCATACATAGTCCAGTTACATTTGTAACAAATATCTTAATCCTATCATACACTGCCTTGTATAATTCTCAATTTGTCTCATCTCTATATATAAATTCTTCAATAAGATTTCATGGTGGAGGGGGTGGTAGTGTGAGAGGAAGCAGACTAGAAAGAGCTGTTTTTCATAGGAAGAGGGAAAAAAATAAGCAACTTAGAACTTTTAGAAACCTAATTTAATGTGTATTGACAGATTATGATATTATCCATCAGTGCAAGAACTTGAGAGGAAATGTATTTATTTCTGAGCAGACTATTTATATCAGGAACAGGTAATTTGGATTTAGAAACATTAAAACAGATATTTTAAAAACTTGAATGTGTAATCTTAGAGGATGCACTCATAGTTTCATAGTTAAGGGATGGCCCACATTTCCGCTAGATGGCCCTATTTCAAAATATTACAAAGCTGGATGGAACTGAATATCTTTCTGATGAATTGCAACTCTCATAACTTTTCAAGTATGTAGGGCACTTCATTATCAATTGTAGCTGGTTTCCCCAAAATACTATTGATGTGGCAAATTTCATCTTTTAGTATGACATGGAAACTGTTTTGGTAAAAGAATTCAAGCCCAAAGTTTTCTTAATAGAGAATATTTTGTTCTGAACAGATCATTTAAAATGAACAACCTGGCACTAGTAAAATGACAATCTGTCCCCCAAAGTGCAGAATCAGCAGTGATGTCGGGAGAGTCCACAAAGGAGCCCAAGCTGTAAATTTCCCTTGCTCCAAGTGGATTTTAAAACCAACACAGATTCTAGTCCTTTTTTTTCCAGCTCTATTTTGAGACACACATTTCAAAATCCCTAAGGTTATTCTACTATGTTATATGGATTCTGACAACTCCAAATAAGTCAAAATCATCCAATTAAAATATGCTCTGAAACTAAAATTAGATGATTATAATAAAAAACTGTAAACCCAATATTTAGCAACCAGAGCCTGGTAGTTGCCATTATAAAGCATCCTGAGGTTACCAATGAGAAAGAATAGAAGACACTAATGACTCATTTTCCTATCTATGCATCCATTAATCCTGGCATTCTTTGTATCAGGTGCTAGATCTCAGTGTAAGAAGGAAGTTCATCTAATTAAAATTTTTAAAAAGACAAGGAAATAGATAGTGGCTTATTCTTTTCCTGCCCTTTTCCAACCCTCAGTCCCACCAAAAGAAGACCAAGGATAAGATCTCCTACCACTTCTGCTTTCAACATCCTTCTAAGCAAATCTGATTGTAGCAACATGGGTTCATTCCCAGAAACAAGGGAAGTCAACACCAGGGCCTTCTTTCTCCACTCTTACCATCCTTCGGGATTCTTCCTACATTGAAGTAGAGACCTCACACTACACTCAACATTTTCTAAACTATTCTAATACACATCCACAATTGTAGACAATAAGAAATCAGAGTACTACATTCAGGCTAAAATAATTTCCCATCACTGTTGTGGCCATATGAGTTATCTTCAGTATTAAATTAAAAACGTTTCTCATCCTGGTTCTTCCAAACTATGGCAGTCATATATTTCCTTGTCCACTAAATTCCAGACTAGAAAAATTGCACATTTGTGTGTCCAGAGACTTAAGAGATTAAGTATGGCAAAGGTAATGTGTATATAATGCCACCTCTCACCATGATAAAGTAACAGAGATTGGATTTACCTTTGTGCCTTAAACGATTAGAAAATCAGAAAAAATGTATTGAAGTTTTCAGACACTGGACAACAGGTAATGTAGGACTGTAATCCCTGAGAGAAGGGAAATCAATGAGGTGAGCCCTATAATTGCCCGTTTTCTTCCTGGAAAAAAGTCTTAGTACAGAAAGTGATACCCAAACAGAGCACAGCAGTCTCACTGAGTTGGGAAGATAGAGACTGAAGTTTGAAGAGGCCAAGACAGCTAGACCTTCCTTCTGAGAGGGGAGAGCTATTGCACAGAGATCTGAAATATTCACCTGGATAATGACCTGTGCCTGCGTGAAGGAAAACTACCTGGGGCCACAGAAAGAAGCCCAGGAAAAATGTACACGAAATAGTGCCTGCAGCGCACTCAGAGGTGGAAATAGTTCATTTTCCTTCTGACCACAGTGAAAAGAACTCAAACTACAAAAGACATTAGGTACTGACCTGAGAAGAGTATTGTCCTCCTGGTAGTAGAGCTACTCTGGATCCATCCTAACAAAGCTTGAACTAATCCATCGAATTCCAAGCAACTTAACGATACATCAGAATAAAAGTCCAAAACTATGTAAGGCATACAACAAAATGCATCATCTAAAAAAGTAAATAACATAATGTTCATAATTCAGTACTAAAAAAAAATTACCAAGAATACAAAGGAGCAGGAAAATAAGATCCATAGCCAGAGAAAAATCAATCAATAAATAGAGCCAAGAGTGATGGAGATAATGAAATTAGCAGACAAAGATGTTTTAAAAAGTTATTATAAACATGTTCCATATATTAAAGAAGGTAGAGAAAAACATAAGAATGATTAGAAGAGGAAGGAAAGATATAAAAATGATCCTTGGAACATCTGGACAGTAAGAATACACTATCTGAACTGAAAAATACAATGAATGAGACTAGCTACAGCATAAAAACTATGAGTAAATTTGAGACATAGTGATAGAAGCTGTCCTGAATGAACAACACAGAGAAAAATACTGAAATAAACAGAAAGGGACAGACCTGAGGGACACTTATCAATATGAGACAACAGAGTTCAGATCTACTATAACATACTGTAAATATGAAGACACACATAGCTTGAAAGTAAAGATTGGAAAAGGTATGCAAGGAAAAAAACTATTTTCAGACAAAGTAAGTTTCAGAACAAGGAATATTACCTGGAACAAAGAGAGACATTTGATAATGATAAATGTGTGTGTACCTAATAAGAGCTTCAAATACATGAAGAAAAATTTATAGAAATAAAAGGAAATATTGATACATGTATAATTATAGCTGAAAAATTCAGCGCTCTTCCATCAGTAGTTGATAGAAACAAGCAGCAAGAAAAATAGTAATGCATAGGAGATCAAATAACACTACCAATCAACTCAATGTAATTGATATTTATAGAACATGTCACACAATGACACCAATAGACACATTCTTGTCAAATGCATGTGGAACATTCACTAAGACCATAGATAAAATAAGTCTCAAATTGAACGAAACTAAAATCATACAAAATATATTCTCTAACCATGATGGAGTTAAACTGATGTCAATAATAGAAAAAATACTGGAAAATACTCAAGTTGTATGTTAAGTAGCACATTTCTAAATATCTCATGGGTCAAAAAAGAAATCACAAGAAAATTAAATATTTTCAACTGAAAGTAGAAAATAAAATACATTGAAATTTGTGGAATTCAGTTAAATCAACTCAGAAAGAAGATTATAGTGTTGGGTGCCTGGGTGGCTCAGTGGGTTAAAGCCTCTGCCTTCTGCTCAGGTCATGATCTCAGGGTCCTGGAATCTAGGCCCGCATTGGGCTCTCTGCTCAGCAAGGAGCCTGCTTCCTCCTCTCTCTCTGCCTACTTGTGATCTCTCTCTCTGTGTCAAATAAATAAATAAAATCTTTTTTAAAAAAGAAAATTATAGTGTTAAATCATAATATTTAAGAAAGAGAAAGGCCGGAAATCAATGATCCAAGCTTCCACCTTAAGAAACTAAAAAGGGGGCACCTGGTGGCTCAGTCAGTTGAGCAACTTCCTTCTGATAAGGTCATGATCCCAATGTCCTGGGATCGAGCCCTGTGTGGGTCTCCCTGCTCAGTGGGGAGTCTGCTTGTCCTTCTCTCCCATCCCTCCTCCTCACTCATGCTTACTTTCTCCCTCTCACTCTCAAATAAATAAATAAAATCTTTTTTAAAAAAGAAACTAAAAAAAAAAGAGCTAATGAAACTAAAGGAAGCAAAAGGAAAAAGAAAAATAGCAGAAATCAATGAAAGAGGAAACAGAAAGAGAATACAGAAAAAGAAATGAATGACATTAACAATTGGTTTTATTAAGAAGAAAAAATAGTAAATTATTAATTTCAAATCAGACTGATGGAAAAAAAATTATAGAGAGGTCACAATTTACCAACATGAGGAATAACAAAGAAGAAATCACTACAGATCTTATAAACATTAAAATGAAAAAAAGTGTTATGAACAGGGCACGTGGGTGATTCAGTGGTTAAGTGTCAGGCTCAGGTCATGATTTCATGGGATTGAGCCCCATGTCAGGCTCCATGCTCAGTAGGGAGTCTGCCTGAGATTCTATTCCTCTCCTATTGCCTCTCTCCCCACTTGGACATGCACTCACTCTCAAAAAAAAAAAAAAAGCATAAATCTTAAAAAAAAAGAGTATTATGAATGGCATGCCATAAATTAAAAAACTTAGATGAAATGGACAAATTCCTTATAAGACACATACTCCCAAACCCCACACAGTACAAGTAAACAACATAAGTGACCCTATTTCTATTAAGGAAATTGAATTTGTAGTTTAAAAACCTCCCCCTAGAAAACCTCAGCTCTATATGGCCTCACCGGTGAATTCTATCAAACATGTAAGGAAGACATAATATCAATTCTACATAAACCCTTTCAGAAAATATAAGAGGGGGGAATACTTCCTAAAACATTCTGTGAGGGAAGGAGTATGCTGATACCAAAACCAGAGACATTATAAGAAAATATAAATTGACACACCACCACTTCCCTTATAATATAAAAATTCTGAACAAAATCTAGCAAATCACAGCATGTATTATATAAAATGATAAAAATATGATGACTACATGACTACTATAAGAGCACTGGGTGTTATACACAATTAATGAATCATTGACCACTACATCAAAAACTAATAATACAATAGCTACTTGAATTCAAATTAAAAAAATAAATTAAAAAAACGGATTTATCCCAGGAATTCAATTTTGGTTTATTCCTAAAAAATTGATCAGTGGAAAAAAAAAATTGATCAGTGGATCGGTGGACAAGGTATATCTTCTTAGAGGCAAAACCAGAATTACAATACAAAAATCAGTGCAAAGTTCTACTGAAATATCAAGAGGAATCTATCTATCTAAAAAATATTTATTAAGTGCTAATTATATTCCATGCAATGGAAGAGCATCTTTAAATTCAATGATATACAATATAGCCACAGAACTTCCTCTCCTGGAGATGAAATAGCCATCAATAAATTAATCACATTATACTATTCATCAGGATTGCTGGTTATAAAAACAAAATTGACTCAGGCCAAGTTAAGCAGAAAAATAACATCCTGCAAGAGTATCAGATAGCTCATAGAATTGGTAGAAATATTAGAGAACCAGACTAAGGCGGGAACTGAGGTAGGCCAGACATAATCAAGATTCTGCTAAAGGAGCTAATACCTGACCCTGATGATGGCTACCCCTGGTTACTTGCTACCATGACACTGCCCAGCCAAGAATAATCCAATATGTGTTTTTGTAGTATTTCCTCAAGCTTTATTTTTTATCTAAGCTAAGATCATAACCCTTCCTATATGTGGGGAGAAGAAGTGGCTATCTCCTCCCTTGAGTTTTTGTAGTATGACACTAAATATTAGTTAATTGGGTGAAAAGGAAAGAAAAGAGTGTTGTGAGCAGAAGAAACTGCATGTTTTGAGGTCCCACAGTAGGAGGGACCATGATGCATATCAGGCACTGGAAGTAGGATGAACCATGCAGTATCACAAGGGCTCCAGTAGAGGACTTCAGCATTCCCAAGAACAATGGGAAGTCATTGTGGGGTGTTAAGCTAGGAATGACCACTGAATTTGTGTGTTGAAAAGATTATTTTGTACTCTGGTGAACAAACTGGAAGAAACAAGAAATGGAAGCAGAGAGATCAGTTACTTGGCTACGTCTATGATCCAGGCCAGAGGTTGACGCTAGTGGTGGCAGTGGAAGTAGAGAGGAGGACAGTTGGGAGTAATGTAGAAGGTATTCATGACAGGCTGTAATGACTGCAGATATAGAAAGTGAGAGAGAGGTGGGTCTAGGATGACGCCTAGGTTTCTGACTGGCACAACTGCATCTGTGGTGGTGTCAATCACTAAGATAGGGACACTAGGGAAGAGCCTCTTGGGCAGAGAAAATCATGAGTTTTAGTATTCAACCTGTTTAATTTGAAATGACTTGAGACATCCAAAAGGCAATGTCAGGTAAGTGAGAGACCCTCAACACAAATGAGTTTAGAGAGAGAGAGAGAGAGGGAGAGGAGGGTGAGTGATGCAAAAATTGCAAAAGAAAGATCAAGGGAAAAAAGAAAGATCATGGAGATAGGTCATCAGACACAGCCAGAGTCGGAAGCTGAGATAATATTGTGACTCATTTTCTCTCATTGCTCAGAAAAAGCAATATTAATTCATTCAAATGAAAAATAAAATTACGTCTTATAAAAAGCCAACTATGAACTCAAATGTCCTAGAATCAAGTAAGAAAGAAAGATTGATGGGCTGAATGAATTTCAAAATTTCATCCAACCTTAAGAAATTCTTACACAATTCTATTGTGTAAGGTTTTGAATTGCCAGAATATAGATTTATTTCTATTCAAATAAATTGGTTCCATTTCTTTCTTAACAGCAATATCTTTATTATTGTTGTTATTATTATTATTATTATTTCAAACAAGTCATCTCAGTTTTCCTGATGTAAATACTTAAGAGGCAATAATGATATGTTGGCTAAAAACATAAAGTTTAAGGACACAGAGTCTTAGGTTCAAATTCCACCAAACATTAATTAGGTGTGCAAACTTACACAATACATTTCACGTTTCTAAGCTTCAGTTTTCTAGTTTTCAAAATGAGATCGCTAATAGTGCTTATGTCATAATTTTATGAAGATTAACAGGGCTCTTCAATATTAAAAAAAGGCAATGTCAATTAGGTGATCAGATATATGAGTCTGGAACTCAAAGGAAAAAGTCTGTGTGTAAGATATAAATGTGTGAATCGTATGCAAGTCAATAATTGAAGCCACGTTATGGATGACATTACCTTAGCAAAGAAGATATGGAAAGGGCGGGCAAGGCCTAGGACTGACCCCAAGACACTCACTCCTGAATTAGATTTCCTGGGCATGTTAGAATAGCAAACTTCCTTTTATTGTTGTTGTTGTTGCTTTAAGATTACTTATTTATTTATGAGAGAGAAAGAGCATCATGAGTGAGAGAGAACACAAGTTGGGGGGGGGGCAGAGGGAGAGGGAGAAGCAAACTCCCTGCTGAGCAAGGAGCCTGATTCAATTCAGGGCTCAATTGCAGGAACTTGGGATGATGACCTGGGCAGAAGGCAGATGCTTAACCCACTGAGCCACCCAGGCGTCCCTAGAGTAGCAAACTTCTTGATGGGCTTTGAGACTATGAGTAACTGTTTAGGTAGAAAAGGATGGAAAGGGAATTTTGACAAAGCACAAACAGTAGGAGAGAGGCCTCCTGGGAAAGAGGACATGCTCATTGAGGCTGAAGGGTGCACAAGAGCATGACGGATGCTGGGCTGACACAGTACACACTGAGTGATTGAGTATACCAAATACTTTCCTGTAAACAGTCCATCAAATTTTATAAGCAGAGGAACAAGGTTTGTAAAAAGAAAATCTGTCCCCCAAAAAGGAGGTCAGCCAAGAAAAGGAAGAGCTTGGAGGCAAAAAGAACCACTTAGGAGGCTGCAAGGAGTTCAGAGTTCCTCTCAGGCAGTGGCAGAGAACATACATATGAGATATTTCCGAAGTAGCATCAGCAAGACTTGCTAATGAACTGAGTGTGAAGATGAGAGAGACTTTAAGAGGGGGAATTCAGACCCTTAGATAATCAGGGAAACTGATGCATACATACAACAATTAACATCATTTGTGAACAGCCCATCAGAGAGATCACAGCAGAACAATTAACTCTAATTCATGAGGTCATCTCATGAAGTTGGGCTATAGGTAGGTCACAGTCTGCAGTGCCATAAGATCGGTTTGGCCTCTGAAGTTCTTGGATGCTAAATCACAGAGGGTAAAAGCAGCAGTGCTGGAATATAGCCTGTCTGACCAAGTGGATGGGGGAGCCAGTAACTAAAGCAAGGAATACCATCCAGTGCTGTGCACACCTATAAAATATAAAACATTTTCTAGCAGCTCAAAGAGCCAGTGGCCACTGCACAAGAACATTAGTGCCTTTAAGGGAGATATGGGCAACAATTTAATCTGCATATGTCTTTATATTTGAAGTAGGTTTCTTGGGGCACCTGTGTGGCTCAGTCAGTTAAACATCTGCCTTGGGTCTCAGGACATGAGAGGACACATAGCCCTGGGATGGAGTTCTGCAGTCAGGCTCCCTGCTCAGTGGGGAGTCCACTTCTCCCTTCTCTTCTGCTCCTCCCCAACACTCCCCACCCTGACTCATGGTCTCTCTCAAATAAATAAATAAAATCTTAAGACAATTAAAAAATATAAAGTAGGTTTCTTGTAGACAATGTATAGTTGCCTTGTTTTTGGATCCACCATGACAATCTCTGTCTTTTGATTGAGATTATTTAGACCATTAACATTTAGTGATTATTGATCCAGTTTGATGAATATCTACCATATTTGTCACCGCTTTCTATTTGTTGGTGTTGTTCTTTGTTCCTATTTTTGTCTTTTCCTGCATTTTATATGATTCCATTTTCTCTTCTTTCTAATCAGTTATGATTAATGTCAATCTTACTTTTTTATTTGTTGTTCTAGTGTTTGCAGTATACACTTATAATTTAATCCAAGTCCACTTTCAAATAATGCCATACTACTTCACAAGTAATGCAAATACCTTGTAGTAATAAAATATTCCTCATTCTTCCCTCTCATCCCATGTATCATTGCTGTCATTTATTTCACTTATACAGAAGCTATATTATCAAATATTATTGTGACTTTACCTCAATCTGTTGTCTGTTAGATAAATTAAGAAGACAGCAATTTTTATTTTACCTTCACTAATTCCTTCTCTAATGGTCTTCTTAGATCTGAGTTTCTGATCTCTACTAATTTGTTTCTCTTTAAAGAACTTCCCTTAATGTTTCTTGAAAGTGAGGTTTACTGAAAATTCCCTCAATTTTTATTTGTCCAAGAAAGTATTTCTCCTTCATTTTTGAAGGATAATTTTACAAAATGCAGATTTCTAGGTTGTTTTTTGTTTTGTTTTGGTTTTTTTCTCTCAATACTTTAAGTATTTCACTCCACTCTCTTCTTGCTTGCCTGGTTGTTTGAGAAAAACTTGGATATAATTCTTACCTTTGCTGGATTCCTTCAAGATTTTCTTCTTTATCTGTGATTTGCTGCAATTTGAATGTTGTATGTTTAGGTGTAATTTTGTGGGGGGCAGGGAGGGGCATTTATCCTATTTGATGTTTTCTGAGTTTCCTGGATCTGTGGTTTTCTGACATTAACTTGGGGAAATTCTCAGTCATTATTACTTCAAATATTGCTTCTGTTCCTTTCTCTCTTTCTTCTTCAGATATTCCCATTACATGTATGAGAGAGGCAACCCAGGATTGAAGCCTGGTTCTAATGCCAAAGCCCATGAATTTTTCCCCATGCTAATTTGTGAACAGTTTTACTAGCACACATTTAGCTTTAAGTCATAAATCACTCAACCTGAAAAGGTACAATCCATAAGAATATAGAGTGAGCCTGAGTGAAAAAAAAAACAAACCAGACAACAGTGTATATGGCAAGGGATGGGAATGGATGAGAGAATGGGATTACTGACCTTTTGAAATGTATCAGGTTCTGCAGTCCATTCTCACTACATTTGTTTCTCTTTTACTTCTCCCAACAGCCCTGTAAAGCAAGGATTATCACCTGCATGTTATCAATGAGGCTATGGAGCACAGGGAAGGTTAATCTGATACAAAATTGTCAACTTCATAAAGTTTGACTTTTATGCTTTGCTTCCCATTTCTCGCTCCTCAAACCTCCTTCTTCCTGATGCTCTCAAGTAGGTGAGGTTTTCTTTGAAATCTGAAAATTGAATTCTTGACAATCTCAGAAGAAAAGCTAATAGAAAAAATTAGGTGATTTAACTTCACCTCTTGAATGGTTTGATTTTATAGTAAGAAAAAAAGTATATGGGTTGTGTGTGTTTAAAATGAGTATTTCCTTCCTACCTACCTTTCCTCCCTCCCTCATTCTTTCCTTCCTTCCTTCTTCCCTCCCTCCCTCTCTTCTTTCCTTCCCATCTTCCTTGTTTATTTTTTTTCCTTCGGATTTTTGTTTTGTTTTGTTTTGGTATTTTTGCTGTGTGTTTAAAAATGTCTGCCTTTTGGGTGCCCAGGTGGCTCAGTGGTTTAAAGCCTCTGCCTTCAGCTCAGATCATGATCTCAGGGTCCTGGGATTGAGGCCCACATCGAGCCCTCTGCTCAGCAGGGAGCCTGCTTCTCACCCGGCTCTGCCTGCTTGTGATCTCTCTCTGGCAAACAAATAAATAAAATCTTTAAAAAAATAAATAAAATAAAGATGTCTGCTTTTTGCCTTGCAACTTGAATGAGAACTTGGCTTAGTACAATAATGTTGGGTCCCACTTTCTTTCCTGCAGAAACTTGTAGATACTACTCACCTGTCTTCTGTAGAAAAGTAGGAGGCCAGACTGACCTTTCTCCCTTGTGGGTAGCTAGCTCTTTCTGCTTGGATGCTCCAGGAAAGCTTTCTTTATTCCTAAAGATAAATACCTTAATCAATGTCAATTGTTTTATATCGTTTCTGAGTATATGGTGTACCCTGTCAATGGCAGATTTCATTCTTTTACCTTCAGGGAAATTTTCCTTCATTATATTTGAGAATAATTTTTATCTTCTATTTTGAGTATGCTATTTCAGGGACAATAATTATCTGCATTTTATATCATCTATATATAAACACCTTGTTTGGTCGCATTATTTTAATTTCTTTATAATTTTTTGCTGTGTTCCTAGTGATTATTTCAAGTCTTCAATTCCACTAACTTAGTTCTGTCTAGACTATTTTTTAATTTCTAATTTATTTGTTAAGATCTGTAATAGTATGATTTTGGTTCCAATTGGTTTCCTTTGCCTGCAATTTCTCTTTCATCTCTTTCTGTTGTTTCAGCATTTTAACTTTGAGTTCTTATTTTACTAACAGCCTGGTTTTTTTTTTTTAAAGATTTTATTTATTTGACAGAGAGAAACACAGCGAGAGAGGGAACACAAGCAGGGGGAGTGAGAGAGGGAGAAGCAGGCTTCCCGCTGAGCAGGGAGCCCGATGTGGGACTCGATCCCGGGTCTCCGGGATCATGACCTGAGCCGAAGGCAGTCGCTTAACCAACTGAGCCACCCAGGCGCCCCGACAGCCTGTTTTTATCAAGGTTTTGTTTTCTTTTTAGCACTAGGCAATCTGGGAGGATTTCCTTCTTTTTTTAATTTTTGTTTTTTTCTGAATTATTTCCTTTCCATCTGTACTTTCTTCCCCCCCTTCTCTCTCTCTCTTCCTACCCTAAACCCCTCCTCTGTGGCACATTTAGAAGGTTGACATGCCATTTATTTTTATTTTGCTTAAACTACAGTTGGGCAGTTCTATATGTCTCCAGCTTCCCTGATCTATAATAGTTCTTCTTGACCTTCTTAGCTTCCCCCAGAAACTAGTTATCACCCCTGTGGACAACAACTTGGAGGCTGGATGTCATTTTCTATTTACTTTTCTGTATGTTGAAACTTGAGAGAGGGAAGGAGAAGAGCCCCTCTGGAAGTGCCTGCAGTCCTTGCTAGGATCCTGGACGGCCTCCTCTTCTTAGTCCCCACAAATGTCCTTTATTGGGGCCAGTCTCTCCAGAAAGGACCAGGAATTTCTTAACCCAAGGGCTCTGGTTCGTTCCTCCGACTCAGCAGTGACCTTGGAGAATGGCTGGTCTTTAGCCAGAGTCTGCAGTGGTGCAGAAAGTGGTTCCCAGTTCCTAGTTTCCCACTTACTCATCCTTCCAGCCACTTCTCTTCAAATCCGGGTGAATTCAGGATATTGGAACATTCCTCAGTTGTTTTCGGGGAAGCAGGTGCGGCAAACAAGGTCGAGAGCCACTTTTCAGTTTTGATTACTGCTAATAATTTTCAGCCTTTTGAAAAGAAACATTTTTGTTCATTTCATTAGGTACTGGAGGAGAGATGTTATTTGATCTGACTTCTACCCCAGACTTTCAGAACAACTTTTAAGCAAGCATCGCTGATTCCAAGCATGGACTAAGAAAAAAAACCAAAGCATGAAGTTCAGAGTCAAGATAAAAATAAAATTAAGGATGGGGTGGAAAGCAGAGAGCCTTATTTCATGTTGACTTTAAATATTGAGATGGTTCCTAATTTTATATTTACTTAAATAATATATATATGCATCCAAGAGCTAAAAAGGGAGCAGAGTAAAATACTTGAGTTTTTACCTTTCCCCATGTTAAAATATACTAAAGGTAAATAGTTCCAGGTTCAAAGCCTCATATATTAAATATGTTTTAAAAAAAGAAACCTAAAGCATCCTTATAATCACATAAGGGTATCAGAGGGGCATTAAAACGTGTCCCATGAACACACTATCCTTTCCCCAAGATATCTCTGCAGCTGAGCTAAATATCTCCGACTTTACCATACTTCAGATTTATTTATCTTACGGAGTGAAATGAATTCTTTCATTACTTTTAGAGGTTAATTCTGTGTGCTGACTTCAACAAGACTTGATGCTTTCCATTTGTGCTCAGTCACATTTTAAGCAACACCCTGGGAGCTAGAGTCACTGCTGTGTACAGGGATTTCACTGCACAGTTCACATTGAGATTAGCAAAAGGGTGGATAAATCCCTAGGAGTAGTTTTGATTTTGTTACCAGGAGGAAATAAAAAGCAACAACCAGTGTTCAGAGTCCATCATGCTTAGCTTGTCTGATGTGCCTCTTCAAAATGCAATTAGGCAGGAAATAGCATATCTCCAAGCCCGACCCTCCCTTGAATCACAGCTGCTAGCCAAGCTCAGGAGGCTTGGTCTTTGGAGTTCCAATGGTCACACTGCCCAGCATTGCAGGTCACGGGTTCCTGAGAGCTGCTTATCTTCTTTTCAGCATTTGGCAGGTGTGCTTTCTCATTATCTTAATTCTCCCTGTGCTTTTTTTAGATGGTTCACAGTGATTGCTCCACATGTGACCTTAACCTACTGAGCACATTTGCAAGAGTTGTTTATTCATTTTAAAGTATAATAATGCCTTCTAATCACAATGACTGAAGTCACAATGGCCTTTACTGTAGATTTCTTGATATACGGCACAATGACTACGTAGGTATAGTTATCCCCAAAGTAGCATTTGTTAAGTATCTGTGCTCTAGACTCGGGAATCTAAATCTTGGCCCACCACCAACTAACCACAGGACAACGCAAGGAAATTACCCTCCTTGAACCCCAGGTTCCTTATCTGTGAAATGGGGATAATGATGGGTACCAACTGGGAGGATTTTTAAAAAAGCTAATGTATGGGGGCATTCTTAGTCCTGTGCAAATGATGCAGCTGCTGAAGCTGATTATCATCTTACTATTTTATTTAATGAAGTCTTCTACCTTCGAGTTTATACATTTAAAATTTTTATTGAATTGTTTTACCAATGAAAATACAGTGACATATTTCTAAAACCAGATGCTTTTTCTTTTCAAGTTTTATTTATTTATTTTACAATTTTATTTATATGAGAGAGAGAGTGTGTGTGTGAGTGAGTGAGGGAGAGAGAGCACAAGCTGGGGAGAGAAGCAAGAGGAGAAGGAGAAGCAGACACTTGGCTGAGCAGGGAGCCCAAGGCAGGACTTGATCCCAGGACCTTGGGATTATGACCTGAGTCAAAAGCAGATGCTTAACTAAGGCACCCCTATTTTCAAGTTTTAAAAATTTATTTTTTACTGTATAAAACCACCTTATTTTGTGGATGAGAACACAGAAATAAAGAGACTTACCTGAGGTCACAAAGCTAAGCCTCCAAAAACCTTAATTTGAGTCCAATGCTCTTTTCACTTCATTACTCTGCCTTTCCTTGTGATGATCATATTCATCAGTGGGGACTCTCATATTGTACATGTTCCTACAGAGGCTTTCTACATGTTGGTAAATTCACATTTTCATTGTTACAACGGACAGCCCCCAAATAACCCTGCATTAAACAGGGTATTTTTCTCTCATGTAAAGTAGGTTAATGGTTGCCTGGGACTGCAGAGTAGCAGAGTAGGATGCTGACTGCAAAGACATAGGAGGGGCTTTAGGGTGCCTTTTTTTTTTTTTTAAAGATTTTATTTATTTTACTGCGAGAAACACAGCCAGAGAGGGAACACAAGCAGGGGGAGTGAGAGAGGGAGAAGCAGGCTTCCCGCCGAGCAGGGAGCCCGATGTGGGACTCGATCAGGGGGGCTCCGGGATCATGACCTGAGCCGAAGGCAGTCGCTCAACCAACTGAGCCACCCAGGCGTCCCTTTAGGGTGTTTTTTTAGTGTATGTGCCACTGAAGCAATCACGCATGAGCGTGTGTGTGTGTGTGTGTGTGTGTGTGTGTGTGTGTGTGCGCGCGCGCATGCGTGGTAATAGAAATACTCTAAAATTTTTATTATAATAATGGCTATATAATTCTAAATTTACTAAGAATTATTGAATTGTATGCCTTTTAAAACTGAAGTATAATTAACATACATTATCTTGATTTCAGGTATACAACATATAAATTGTATGCTTTCAAAAGGCCCATGGAGGGGCGCCTGGGTGGCTCAGTTGGTTAAGTGACTGCCTTCGGCTCAGGTCATGATACCTGAGACCCGGGATCGAGTCCCACATCGGGCTCCCTGCTCAGCGGGAAGCCTGCTTCTCCCTCTCTCGCTGTGTTTCTCTCTGTCAAATAAATAAAAAATCTTAAAAAAAAAAAAAAAGGCCCATGGAAGCAGCACACATTTCTCTAACTGGCTCCCATGATGGGCTACTTCAGGAGAACCGGGTTAGGGCCATGGACAGGTAGATGCTGGAGACACCAGAGACACTTTTC
Organism: Spilogale gracilis; assembly: GCA_004023965.1. NCBI lineage: Eukaryota > Metazoa > Chordata > Mammalia > Carnivora > Mephitidae > Spilogale > Spilogale gracilis. The sequence goes on from PITA01004239.1 coordinate 83,700, forward strand.
TCTGTGTGCAAAGGGCTCACAACTCAGAGCTTGTCAAGGAAAATTTCACTGAAAAGACTTTTTTATTTCACCTGGTGGATTGAATAAATTAAGTAAACATTTGAAATTTCATGACTCTCAAGGTTTAACATACATTCTGTTATTTATTCTCCTGTTTGAGAGGTTCATGACTTTTTATGTCTCATGTATTCATCTTCATAGTATGACTGCCCTTGAATCTGATAATCACCTCAAATGCTGTCTTCTGTGTTCTGATAACCACACTCAGGCCTCTTGAAATATACTCTTAAATGAATTTGTTCTTGCCATCAGTTCAGTGGTTTCCTTGGTCTACAAAAAGAATGCAATAGGTTTCACCAGATGTCCCAGAATATCTTCCATAAGCCTAAGCATGTTTTTCATTTGCTGTGTAGACTGGGAAAATCTCGAATTTGAGGATACACCTGATTATTTGCTGGGGAAATTAAGCGGTTAAAAAGCTCAGGGATAGGAAAGGCGAAAAAAAAAAACTTTAAATGACCATAACAGATTCAGTTATCCAATCTAAATACCAAAACAAAATTAAAAAATGTTTCTGTGGTTACCAGGCCAGAGTAACTGAATGTGTAATAGAATGTGTGAGTAGCAGTATGTTGCAAGGACTCAATGATCACAGATCGGGGATACGGTGTATGACTCTGTCTATTAAGCCTTTTTTTCCCCCTCATTTCTTGTATTTGCAGAAACAAAATTCCCACTTTTTCTCAATTCCTTTCCTTTTTGTTCTATTTTGCTTAACAATTATATTAAGAATTCATTCTCTTTTTCCTTGTTTTCCTTAGGAAATTAACAATAGTTGTTTAAATCAAAAGACATATAGATCACTTTGTAAAGATCATGTCTTAGCATAGTTAATCATGGAAATACTCTTTAGGCAAAGAAGTTATTTAGTTTTTTTTAAAAGGTGATTAGTTTATATGTGCCATACAAAGGCAAATTCATAGCAGGAATTCATAGAGAATTCCCTTGAGGATTTTTCTGTTATTCTCCACAATCTTATTTCTCAGAAATTTTCTTTATTGCAAAATTCTCTTTAAAATATATTGTTCATTAGAGTGGCAGTATTAAGCCATAAATATAACTTATTCCTCTAAATCACTCACCGGTTACAAATATTCACATATAAGTCATGTTTTATTTCTACATAGGGGAATAAAGGATTTTTTAAATTTGCTTATTCAATTCAGTGTAAAGATGTATCAAAAACTACACTGGCTTGGGGCACCTGGGTGGCTCAGTTCTTGGGCATCTGCGTTCATCTCTGGTCATGATCCCAGAGTTCTGGGATCAAGCCCCACATCCAGCTCCCTGCTGGGTGAGAGGCCTGCTTCTCTCTCTCTCACTCCCCGTTTGGGTTCCTTCTCCAACTGTGTTTCTCTCTGTCAAATAAATAAGTAAAATCTTAAAAGAAAAGAAATAAAAATGAAAATAAATTAATTAATTAAATAAATAAATGAAAAATAAATAAATAAATAAATAAATAAATAAATAAATAAGCTACACTGGCTTTATGATAGTAAATCGGAGCCCTTTCAGATTATTCTTCAAAAATCTTGGGATGGCTGACTGATGTATGCATAATACAAGTAAATTCTATTTTAAATTTACATGCGACAAATTTTTATGCTTAGTCATACATAAGAAACATGTTATTAATAAATAGCAACAGTAATAAAAAACACATGAATTGTGTTGAGATTAAAAACTGAAGCTATTTTTCAAAAGAAAAATTTACTGGATGCAAAACAGTAGCCCAAGCAATTCAAAGTCACCACTTAGCATCAATAAAACTGAGCATGATTCAAATGTCCATACACGAGTCTCCAAACATTGTTAGATGTTTCATTTCTGCTTATTCCCACCAATAATTAAAAAAAAAAATCAATGGTGATACCCAAAGCTAAACAAAACAAAATAAAATCAAAACCATCAAAGCCAAGAAAAAAGAAGGGCTTGTATTCTGGGGAGAGGGAGGTTAGAAACAAAATACAGGTAGCAACAGACTAATCAAGAAAACTTAACTGGGTATCTTTAATACCATGAATACAGTTACTGTTTAATAACAACCTGAAATAGCAAAAACATGAGAGCCAAACAATGGAATCTTTCCCGTCAAACTAAAGGAAGGAAACATAGGAAACCTCTTCCCTCTGGACAAAACAGACACTAAAACAGCTGTTAGTCAGGATGTGGAGAAGGCAGGGTGCGGGTGGACGGGTGGTTTGTATCTAACACACATGTTCCTCACTCTCCTGAATTCTGATACTTCACTTCCATCCCCAACAACGCTTCCTTTATGTGGACTCTCCATGGGAGGGCTACCGTTTCTCATGGAAATGAACCAAATCCTCTAAGTATACTGGAACAGAAAAAAATAATTGCTCATCACTCTTCCAGAGCATCTGTACATAAAAGCATCTACTTCCTTATAAGAAAAAGAGAAATGAAAAGAGAAAATAAGTTCACTAGGAAGTAAAGTATGCAAAGACCAAAATATATCTTTGAAGTTTATAATTAACAATGGATTTTTGTTCTTGGATATATAGCCCATTAATCTAAATAATTTGGCATAGAATCTAGGGCATAGCAGGCATTCAATAAATATTTGCTGAGCCCATGAATAAATAAAAATATATCACAGAGCCAATATTCTTAAACTGAGGACAGTAAGGTTATTGTTTCTCCTTCAACGAATTAAGTACACCTCCTGCCACAGCCATGCTAGTCTGCATTCAGTACATTTGAGCACATTGGGAACTAAAATTATTATCTTAAAAAGAAATCAGATCTGTACACAAAGCAAATGTGTATTGTGCACCTGCCCTGGGCAATCCTGGGTCACTCACTACAAGAAGTGTAAAACAAGGGCGACGGGAAACACTGACCAAATCCGTGAGGCAGCTAAGCCCATAGCAAATGCCCTTCCTGTGAAAACATCCTTGACTGGCTGTCTCACAGGGGGCTGTGACCCCAACGCAGGCGACAGCAGGAACATCTGAAGGAGCCTGAAGTCAGATGAGGTACCAAGGGAGCCAAATGGAAGGGACAAATGTAAACAATAGGGCTTCCTGCCCTGCCTTGAGTTAAAGGTTTATCGTCTTCTGGCTCTCAGCCATTCACAGAGGTGACTGAAATGTCACACCAGTTCTTTTTCTTTTTTTTAATTTAAATTTTATTTTTTCAGTGTTCCAAGATTCATTGTTTATGCCCCACACACAGTGCTCCATGCAATACATGCTCTCCTTAATGCCCACCAACCGGCTCACCCAACCCCCTACTCTCTCCCTTCCAAAATCCTCAGTTTTTTTCTCAGAGTCCACAGTGTCTCATGGTTTGTCTCCCCCTTCGATTTACCCCAATTCACTTTTCCTTTCCTTCTCCTAATATCCTCCATGTTATTCCTTATGCTCCAGAAATAAGTGAAACCATATAATACTTGACTTTCTCTGCTTGGCGTATTTCACTCAGCATGATCTCCTCTAGTCCTGTCCATGTTGCTACAAAACTTAGGTATTCATCCTTTCTGATGGAGGTGTAGTATTCCATCGTATATGTGGACCATATCTTCTTTATCCATTCATCTGTTGATGGGCACCTTGGCTCTTTCCACAGTTTGGTGATTGTGGCCATTGCTGCTATGAACATTGGGGTACATATGGCCCTTCTTTTCACTACATCTGTATCTTTGGGGTAAATGCCCAGTAGTGCAATTGCAGGGTCACAGGATAGCTCTATTTTTAATTTGTTAAGGAATCTCCACACTGTTGTCCAGAGTGGCTGTATCAACTTGTATTCCCACCAACAGGTCACACCAAAGGGTCAACAAAGTTTTTTAAGAAAGTGGATTCTCCTTGAAAATACTACTGACTAGTAATCCATTATGTGTTTATAGCAACTTGTTCATTCATTTGCCAGTTGATAAATGTTTCTAATTTTTGACAATTATGAAAAAAGCCATTATAAACATTCGTGACCAGATTTTTGTGTGGCTATATATCTTATTTTCTCTTGGGTAAATAGCTAGAAGTAGGATTGCTGGGTCATATGTGTAAATGTATGCTTAACTTTTTAATAACTGCCTAACTCTTTTCTTTTTTTTTTTTTTTACCTCCCCACCCTTATAATTGCCAAACTGTTTTCTGAAGTGTCTGTACATTTTGCATTCCCACAAGTGATGCATGTGAGTTCCAATTGCCCTGTATCCTCACTAGCACTCTGTGTAATCAGTTGCTTTTAAATTTTTTATTTGATGGAGAGTGGTGTGTTGCAGTGGTTTTCACTGGTCTCTCTGATAACTAATGATGTTGAGCATCTTCTCATATGCTAAGTGGAGAGGAGGTTTGGAACCACAATATTTGCCCTTTGTCTTGAATATTCATTTACCTTATAATATTTGACTGTTTTCTAGACAAATTAAAATTACATTTAGTGATAGTTTGAGACCTAGCATGATGTTAGGCCTTTTTTCTCTACAAATACCTAAGTACTTTAGCTGTCTGAGACCAAGCTTTGAGGTTTTTCTGCAGGCTGGAATAAAATACAGACCCCAGACTCCATGCTTCTAGGTTGTAGATTTTGAGTGTTTCAAGAGGAAGAGACATTACATTAGGGCCTCTCTGTCTTTGAGGAGGATAATGTCAATCCCAAAACTTTCATGCAACTGAATCCTCAAAACCTTAGCTCTGTGTCTAATTGCTTTCAGTGGGTTGCCAAAAAGCCTCAGAACTAAATTTCAGCTCTTGGGTTCCAGAATATAGTGTGGGTCATTTCCCAAGATCTTAGTGATGCTCTGCCTTTCACTTTCTTCTTGACTATCAGTAAATCCTTCTTCAGTTCATCTTCTTGGACATTATAGTTCCCTTCCTTATACTATTTCTTCCAATCTCATTAGGTCTCCAAAGCATGCAAGAGTGTGTGGGTGTGGGTGTGTGTTTCCGAATGGGAGGCACAGCTGGAATCCTCTAGTCTACCAGTCCTTGAATCTGAAATATGGGCTAATACTCTAAGGGGGAGACCAAAAATAAATAAATAAACAAGTGAACAGATATATATTATGTCAGGTGGTGAAAAGTGCTCTAGAGGAAAAATAAGGAAGAACAGAGGATATAGGAATGCTGGGGATGAGGGAAAGGGTTGTCAAAAAATATCTTTCCAAAATGGTAACATTTGGACAAATAACTCAGAAAAGTGAGACATGGTTGTTCTAGGAAATTTGGGGTGTAGCTGGAACAGAGTGTGTGTAAGGAGAACAGGGGGCAAGAGATTAAAAATGTGGAGTGAGAGAGGTAGCTGAGGTCAGATATGGCCTTGCAGGTCATACTGTTTTCAGATTTTACTCTGAATGAGGAGCAAGTAAATGTTTTGAGCAAAAGGATGATTTGATCTTACCTGCAATTTAAATAGATCCTTTGGACCTCCATGTTGAGAAGAGACTGTGCTGGGAAAGGGATGGGGTAGGAGGAGGAAGAAAGGGTCCTATTAGGAAGTTACTAAAATAATTCAGGTGAGTGGTTGAAGCATGATGAAAACTTGAACCAAGAAAATAGCAAGGGAGGTGGTGAGCGTGTTGAGATTTTTTATACACAGTATTTTGCAGGTAAAGCTAACAGGGTTTACTGATGAATACAGTGTACAGTGGAAGACATGAAATAAGGTATTTGCCTGGGCAACTGGAAAGACAGATATCTCATTTTCTGAGATATAGAAGACTGTTCAGGAGAGATCTGTCAGTAGAGCAACTGATGATGTTGATGTAGAATCAGGAGTTTGATTTGGGACAGGTTAAGTTTGAGATCCGTATTAGATATTTGAGTGAAAGTATGAATAGATGGTTGGCCATGAGCTTTTAATTTAGGAAAGAGGTCTGGGCTAGAAATATAAATTTGGGAATCGTGGGTGTGTAGATGCTTTCAAAGCTAAGAGACTGGGGATGGCATTACCTACAGAGTAAATAAAGACAAAGAATTCGAAAGTGTTTAGGGTAAACCCTGAAGTGTCTTAGCACTTAGCAGTCAGTAGATAAAGAGGACCTGACCAGCCAGTGGAATAGAAGGAAATCCAAGAAAAACTGAGATCTCAAGCCAAGTGAAGATTTCAAGAAGGAAGCATGATCAACAGTTCTGAGAGGTGCAAATAAATCCATGGATTAAACAGTATTTAGGTCATTGATGACTTGGAGAGGAGCTATTTCAGTAAATGAGATTCATCAAAGGAAAATGATTCTTCTTTTTCTTTAAGAATAGCTTTTATCAAGTTTAACACAAAAGATGAAGCTTATTGTGCCAACAAGAGATTTACTCATTTTCCTCTGAACGGTTAATGTGAATTACATTGATAAGTCAATTGCTTAAAGAGGTTTTATTTATTTTGGATAATCTCATCATTATTTAAATTTTACAAGATAGTATATGAATAGCACTTAACTCAGGGCCAAGCCTTGGGCAAGTGCTGAATAAAAAATTATTATTGATCACTATCATCATCATCATCATCATCATCATCATCATTAGAAATGGACAATCCCCAAAGTCAGTAGCTTAAAACAAAACAAAGCAAAACAAAAAAGCTAGAGTAAGTCTAACCGTTGCCAAAGATTAGAATTTGATTTCCCAAGGGAGATATCTATGTTAAGGCCTTAACAATAAAACACACTACAGGGGAAAGGTTGAGATGATTCATTGCATTCCTTGTGCTGGATGACAAGTGTTTTTATATATATCTTAAGTTAGCCTGACAACAACCCCAGAAGGGAGATAACATTTGCCTACCTTATGGATGAGAAAATGGAAACTCAGAAGGGTGAAGTGATTTGGTCCAGACCAACCAGCTTTGTTAATTTGCAGAATCATCACTCAACTCCAATTTGTTTGACTCCAAAGCCCTCTTTCAACTAAACTTCCAAAGTAGCTTCACTTTGGGGACTATTTCAGCTGGGCCACTCACCGTCATCCAGACTAGATCTGAATCGAAAACATGAGCTTTGGGGTAGCACAGTCTTTATCAACCCTCAACTTTTATTCTCTCTCTTACCCATAATCTAATAACGCCAAAGGGACCTCAGAATTAAGAGAGCTAGTAACAACACCTACTGCCTGTATATAGCCTAACTGCTGGCTTGAATCTGCCAACTCTTCATGGAGTTGGATTATTTCACTACCCTGTGCCCTTCCCTGTACTGAGCGAATCCAGTGGAGCTGGACCAGGACTGACTATACCTCCCATGATCCTAGGAATGCAGTCACGATAATTACCAGTCAACTCTGGGTTGAAGAAGTTGCCTGACTCAGCAAGGCTGGCATTTCCTCCTACACAATTCTCTCCAATTCGTTGTCAATGGTATCCAGGAGAAGCTGGAGAATTCTGATAACAGCTTGCTGGCTGGATTCCAGCAGAATAGCTCAGATTCTGCTGAAGACGCATCAGAAAGTGGAGAAATACTGACAAAGGAAGTTAATGATAACTCCTTTGGAAGCTCTACCTCTACAGATGCCTTCACAACTATTTAAAGCACTACCCTGGAGCTAACTGAGACACCAGAAAATGAAGCAAACCCCATGAATGGAAATTAACAATCAGGCTGTGACCCACTTAAGGAGGTATACTGCTTGCCAAAGACCTGCCAGAGAGCACACCCTGGATTAATGGCTTGGTGCCTTTGCTTTCATCACTTTTAGATGGAAATTACAATTGTCTCCTAATTCCCTTGCAGAATTTACCCTCTTCCTTCTTCACCTCCATTCTTGCTAGCTTTCCTGTTTAACTACTTCATAGAACACAACAAGCAAAGTACTAGAAAAGGTGACAGACTCAAACAATTGTGGATATTGACATGTTGTTATATTTACCATACAATATAGAAGACATGAATCTTGAGTGAAGACACTGTGTATTTGGGTAAACTGTGGGCATTACTGGGCACACTCAGAGTGATTCATAAATGTTCTTTTTTTTTTTTTAATATTTTATTTATTTGACAGAGAGAAACACAGCCATAGAGGGAACACAAGCAGGGGGAGTGAGAGAGGGAGAAGCAGGCTTCCTGCCGAGCAGGGAGCCTGATGTGGGGCTCGATCCCGGGTCTCCAGGATCATGACCTGAGCCGAAGGCAGTTGCTTAACCAACTGAGCCACCCAGGAGCCCCATAAATGTTCTCTAAAGACCTTTCAAGCTCAGGACCCAATTAACACCTCTAGTTACACTTCCTCTGCTATTTAATCTATGCTCTTATCCAGCACTGTCCACTAGGAACAAAATGTAAGTGACTTATATCATTTTAGTTTCTAATAACCATCTTTAAAAACTTAAAAGAAGCAGGTGAAATTAATACTGATAATATGTTTTAACCCAGTGTATCTAAAAAGTTATTTTAACATGTAATCAATACAAAAATATATTAATGACATATATCCTTCTTTTTTTGGGAGTTTTACCAAGGCTTCAGAATCTAATGTATTTTTTTAAAGATTTATTTATTTATGAGAGAGAGAGAGAGAGAGAGAGCATGAGGGGCAGAGTCAAAGGGAGAGGAAGACAGAATCTCAAACAGACCCTGCACCAAACACAAAGGCTGATGTGGGGCTTGATCTCAAGACTCTGAGGTCAGGACCTGAGCCAAAACCAAGAGTTGGGGGCCTAACCGACTGTACCACCCAGGCACCCCTGGAATCCGATATATATTTTACACATACAGCTCCTTTCAATTCTGACTAGCCACATTTCAACTGTTTATTAGCCTGACATAGCTAATGGTGACCTCATTGGACAGTACAGCTCCAAAGAAGTTGGAAGAATAAGCAAATAAGGAAGTAGCACAAGTTCTCCAGAGGAAAGTATACACAGAAGGATTTAAGGCATCCTTGTTGCTAGGGTGCCTGGGTGGTTCAGTCGGTTGGGTGGCTGCCTTTGGCTTGAGTCATGGTCTCAGGGTCCTGGGATTGAGCCCCACATCAGGCTCCTTGCTCAGCAGGGAGCCTGCTTCTAGCCTGCCAGCCACTCCCCCTGCTTGTGCCTGCTCTCTCCCTCTCTCATTGTCTGTGTCAAATTAAAAAAAAAATCTTGGGTGCCTGGGTAGCTCAGAGGGTTAAGCATCTGCCTTTGGCTCAGGTCATGATCTCAGAGTCCTGGGATCAAGTCCCAGATCAGGCTCTCTGCTCAGCAGGGAGCCTGCTTCCCCTTCTTTGTCTGCCTCCCTCTCTGCCTATTTGTGAACTCTCTCTCTCTGCCAAATAAATAAATAACATATTTTTTAAAAAATCCTAAAAAAACCCCCCAAACTTTGTTCCCCACAGGGGTGTGTTGAGACTCAGTAGGAATTAACCCACACCATTTGGTCTAATTTTGAAGGAAGTAGGAGCTGAATGGAGAAAATGTCCAAGTTGTGAAATGTTAAAGCACAGAGCTTTATAAGCTAAAAGTTTACTGCCAAGAAAAAGACTGTTTAAATGAGCCCGTGAGAATGATGAAAGATATGAGGATAAGGGAAAGAAGGATCTATTACTTCTGGCATCCTCTCTAACTAGAAGTTTTATGATTCCATATTTTCTATCAACTTTGTTAATGCATACTTTTGAAGTGTTTTACAAATGTTCATTCTTTTCAAATAATTTAACTATCCAATCTAAAATGTCTATGCTACAAATTTAAGGAATGAAAATTTTAAGTGCCAATCCTACTGTAAACAGAGAAACATGGTTCCAAGTTTCTGGGGCTCACATAAAAGAAGGTTTTTAACTTATTTGTAGGTACTTTGAATAGTTGCCTAAAACACTGACTAGAATCTGAGAGACCCAGATTCTAGTTCAGCTCTCCTGGTTTACAGGAATGCCAATTTTGGATGAGTCTCTTTAAACTCTCTACATATCATCTACATAATGGAAATAATAATATCTAGCACCTAAGCTTGGCAAACAAATTTACTTAGATAATATGCAAAGCTCCAACAAAATACTCCATAAATGGTAGTGATTATGCCTTGTTACCTAACAGTTTTGATTATTCAAGTATAGCCATTCTCATCTAGTAAAATCTTTGGAATGGTTTCTTCCTGTTGGTGGAAATTTTATAGCAATAGTCAAATAAGTGGCTATGTAAAATAATATTTCTTCCAAAGGACTCTCTTCCAACACAGCCACTTAGAAACAAGAGCCACTGAAAAGAGATTGATGTCCTCTCTTTGGCCCATGGCAGGAACTGGTTTGTGTAGCAACATTAGACTTAACTGCGAAGAACCAGGGACCAGACACATCCTTTGCCAGGGGGCTCCCAGCGGAGTTCTTGCTGACTGTTCTATGGTGTGGTGTGGCCCAAATTCAATTCTAAGCTCTAGTTGTGTGACTAAAAGCCTAAAGGAGAAAATAAACAAAATAAAAAAACAAAACAAAAGAAAACAAAACAAAACCCCCAAAGAGCCTCAAAGTCCTCTGGCAAAAAGAAACTTGGGGCTATCCCTCCAGTAGGGCCAAAGGGCCATGACACACATTTCCATTTTGTAGCTCTCTTACTAACCAAAAACACAGAAGAGGTTTCCAAATAAATGTACATTCATGAAGAATAAAAAAATCACAGTGGGGTATATAGATGGGAAGTGGCACAAAATTTATTAGCCATCTCTGTTTAATGCCATGCATTTAGAGGTCTTGTCAGAAGATGGTACCTGCTCATAGGACTTATTTTCTTCTAAGTCACAGATTTACATTGTGGCTTATTCTGGAGACAATACTGCTCATTCCTAAGGATTGTTTAGCATTTCTAAAATATCACACTGACTACAATACTTTGATAAGCTCCATTGTTCAGGGTCTTGGATCCTCCACTGGTCGGCCCTACCCAAGGAATTGGTGCATAAAATAGGTAACTTCAAGAGCCTGGTTTGGAGCCACAGACTGACCATTAGAGCTTTGGCCTTACTCATTACTAGTTTGTGATCTCGACAAATTACTTTATTCTCTAAGCCTCAGTTTCTTCTTCTGTAAACCATGGATAAAAAGATATCTACTTCATTAAGATTGTTATTAGGATCAAATAGGAAGTCTATAAAGTGCGTCAAATAGTGCCTCACATATGGTAATATTTCAATAAATGTTGGCTGTTTTCCTATACAAGACTGGTGGGAGTATGTCTTAGCAGTTTCCAAAAACTGAAGCTAGAAAATTGCCAAATGATAGCAGTCCATGTCATCCCAATAATTACACAACAGAGTATGATTGCAGCAAGACCATTCACCTGCTTCACATGAAGCTCCTGTAGGAAAAAAACACCTCTGACTAAAGAACAGGCTGTTAGAGCTAGAAGAGCCCTTCCAGACCATTTTTCTTTTCCAAATAAACAAAACCTCCAGAGGTAAAGTAACTTGTCGCGCATGAAGAGCTAGAAGCAGGGCCCAGGTTCAAATCCAGATTTATCAACACTTAATTCTATGATCCAATGAGTTCAAATGTTTTTGTGGTTAATACAACTCTTGAAATGGCAAGACATGATTTATCACAGGAGAAATTGCCTGCATTACTCATTCAGCCCGTTAGTCACTCATTTGAAATTCCATGATTGCATTCTAAGATACTCTCTCAACAGCAAACAAGCAGCAAATGATGACACGAAGCTGTCTTAGAAGGAACAGTCCTGCAAGCCACTTCAGCCCTGTGAGCCACCACCACCATCTGGGAAGATTTGTCTAAACTCATTTGAGAATAAGGCACAATGTGTGAAACACTTTTTCAAATGCCCATGACTGTCTATGCCAAAGAACTGGGAGAAATCATCAAATTCTATCATCTCTCCTGTAACCCAAGAGGTATTTGCGGTGGGTGAAGAAGGTTGTGCCAGACAGTATCCAGGATGATACCCATGAATCCCCACTTCCTGGGACAGTCTCATGCCTGAGAGGGTGGGCTGAATTTATTGACTTGCTTCTAACAAACAGAATATGGCAGAAGTGATAGGATGTCAGTCCTGAGACAAGGTCATAAAAAGAGTACATCATCCATTGTGGCCACTCTTTCCCTGGAGGAGCCAACTGCTGTGTTGGAAGGTAGCCAGCCCGGTGGAGAGGGCCATATGAATAAGCTTGGAAGCAGATATTCTGAGGCCTCATAATAATCAGATTAGTAAATTTGGAAGCAGTTTTTCAACTCCAGTCAAGTCCCGAGATGACCGCAACCAGGCGAACAGCTTGACTGCACTTCATGAGAAATTTTGGACTAATGGACCAGCTAAGCTGCTCCCAAATTCCTGACCCACAGAAACTGTGAAATAATAAATGTTTGCTGTTTTAATCTGCTAAAATTTTGTGGTAATTTGTCACACAACAATAAAAAGTGAACATAAAACACAGACATGGTTGGGATAAAACACCCCTGAACAGAAGGTGTGATGCAACTGTCCCTCAAAGAACAAATATCCTTTTTTTTTTTTTTTAAAGTTCAGTTTGCCAACATCTAGTACATTATTAGTTTCAGATGTAGTGTTCAATAATTCACCAGTTGTGTATAACACCCAATGCTCATCACATCATGTGCCTTCCTTAATGCCCATCACCCAGCTACCACATCCCTCACCCACCTCCCCTTCCCCAACCCTCAGTTTATTTCCCAGGGTCAAGAGTCTCTCATAGTTTTTCTCCCTCTCTGATTTCTTCCCATTCAGTTTTCCCTCCTTTCCCCTATGATCCTCTGCATTATTTCTTATGTTCCACATATGGTGAAAGACAAAGGATAATTGTCTTTCTCTGATTGACTTATTTTGCTCAGCATAATACCCTCTAGTTCCATTCATGTTGTGTAGATGGTAAATACTCATCCTTTCTGATGGCTGGGTAATATTCCATTGTATGTATCTACCACATCTTTATCCATTCTTCTGTTGATGGCTATCTCAGCTCTAAAAAATAGGGAACGCTTCATGAATTTCCATGTCAGCCTCGCACAGGGGCCATGTTTTCTTTCCAATTTTAGTATATGTGCTGCTGAAGTGAGCACAAAGAGCAAATATCTTTATTCTCATCACAGACATTCCAGAAAAACAATAACTCATTTTCTATGAGACCTCTCCAAGGCCCTATGAAAATCAGACAATTATATGTGTGTATGTCAGTGCTACTGCCTGGGCTGTGAAAGGTGGGAAAATTTAGTTTATTTCCATCCTCAGTGCCTGGCCCAGCTTGGCTTTCTAGAAATAATCATGAATGAATGAATGAAAGATCTATCATAATGGCATAACTGTGGATCTTCACCAGTGTCCTCCACAGAGATAATATTTTAAAAATATCTTCCATTTTTTCCTTGGTACTTTTTTATTAATCTAGAAATTATTCCTTTCCCATGCATCCCAGCTGCCTTAAAGATAAGCCAAGAATAGTGCTAGTGCTGTCCTAGGGAAGAAGGAGGTTAGTACCAACTCAAACAAAAAATTTTTTTTTGAAAATCAGAAGTTTTATAAAGTAATATTTTATTTTTATTGAAGTATAATTAATATAAGGTGTTATATTAGTTTCAGGTATAAAATATAATGATTCAAACATTCTATACATTTCTCACTGCTCATCAAGATAAGTGTATTCTTTTTTTTTTTTTTTAAGATTTTATTTATTTATTTGACAGAGAGAGATCACAAGTAGGCAGAGAGGCAGGCAGAGAGAATGGAGGAAGCAGGCTCCTTGCTGAGCAGAGAGCCTGATGCAGGCCTTGATCCCAAGACCCTAAGAGCATGACCTGAGCTGAAGGCAGAGGCTTTAACCCACTGAGCAGCCACCCAGTCACCCAAGATAAGTGTATTCTTAATCCCCCTTATCTCCTTTGTCCATTCTCCTACTCACCTCTCCTCTGGGAACCACTAGTTTGTTCTCCGCATTTCAGAGTCTGGTTTTTTGTTTGTCCCCTTCTTCTTTGTTCATTTGTTTTGTTTCTTCAATTCCACATATGAGTGAAATCACATGATATTTGTCTTTCTCTGGCTGACTTATTTCACTAAGCATTGTATTCTCCAGGTCCATTCATCTTGTTGCAAATGGCAAGATTTCATTCTTTTTATGGTTGAGTAATATTTCATAGTATATATATTTATACCACATCTTCTAGATTAATTCATCTGTGCATTGACACTTGGGTTGTTTCCATAGCTTGGTTATTGTAAATAATGCTGCAAAAATATAAATCTTTTTGAATTTGTGTTTTTGTTTTCTTTGCATAAAAATCCAGTAGTAAATTGCTGGATCATTGGTAATTCTATTTTTAATTTTTGAGGACCTCCATACAGTTTTCCACAGTTGCTGCACCAATTTGCATTCCCACTAACAGTGTAGGAGGGTTCCTTTTTCTCCACATCTTTGCCAACATTTGCTATTTCTTGTGTTTTTTATTTTAGCCATTCTGCAAGTTTGAGGTAATATCTCACTATGGTTTCAATTCGCATTTCCCTGAGGATTAGTGTTGCTGGGCATCTTTTCATCTGTTTGTTGGCTATCCATATGTCTTCTTGGGAAAAATGTCTACTTGAGTCCTCTGTCCATTTTTTTCTTAAAGATTTTATTTATTTATTTGATAAAGAGAAACACAGCTAGAGAGAGAACACAAGCAGGGTGAATGAGAGAGTGAGAAGCAGGCTTCCTGCCGAGCAGGGAGCCCGATGTGGAGCTTGATGCGGGGCTCAATCCCAGGACCCTGGAATCACAATCTGAGCCAAAGGCAGACACTTAACAATTGAGCCGACCAGGGGCCCCAACCTCTGTCTATTTTTTTTTTTAAAGATTTTATTTATTTATTTGACAGAGAGAAACAGCTAGAGAGGAAACACAAGCAGGGGGAGTGAGGGTGCGAGAAGTAGGTCTCCCACTGAGCAGAGAGCCCAATGCAGGGCTCAATCCTGAAACTCTAGGATCATGACCTGAGCAGAAGGCAGACGCTTAATGACTGAGCCACCCAGGTGCCCCCTCTGTCCATTTTTTAATTGGATTGTTTGTTTGGTGTTGAGTTTGATACGTTCTTTTTATATTTTGGATATTAACTCTTTTTTTTTTTTAAACTTGATTTTAAGATTTTATTTATTCATTTGACCGAGGGAGAGATCATAAGTAGGCAGAGAGGCAGGCAGAGAGAAAGAGGAAACAGGCTCCCTGCCAAGCAGAGAGCCTTTTGAGGGCCTCAATCCCAGGACCCTGAGATCATGACCCGAGCCAAAGGCAGAGGTTTTAACCCACTGAACCACTTAGGCACCCGGATATTAACTCTTTATAGGATATATCATTTGCAAATATCTTCTCTCATTCAGTAGGTTGCCTTGTTGTTTTGTTGACAGTTTCCTTCACTGTGCAAAAGCTTATTATTTGGTGTCATCCCAATAGTTAATTTTGCTTTTGTTTCCTTTGCCTGAGAGACTTATCTAGAAAATTTTGCTATGGCTGATGTCAAAGAAATTACTGCTTATGTTTTCTTTTTTTTTTTTTTTTAAGATTTTATTTATTTATTTGACAGAGAGAAACACAGCTAGAGAGGGAACACAAGCAGAGGGAGTGAGAGAGGGAGAAGCAGGCTTCCCGCCTAGCAGGAAGCCCGATACAGGGCTCTATCCCGGGTCTCCGGGATCATGACCTGAGCCGAAGGCAGTCGCTTAACCAACTGAGCCACCCAGGCTTTTCTTTTTTTAAGATTTTATTTATGCTTATGTTTTCTTCTAAGAGTTTTATGGTTTCAGGTCTCATATTTAGGTCTCTAATACATTTTGAGGGTTTCTGCAGTTGGTATAAGACGGTGGTCCAGTTTCATTCTTTTGCATGGAGCTGTCCAGATTTCCCAGCACCATTTGTTGAAGATACTGTCCTTTTCCCATTGTATATTCTCGCCTCCTTTGTTACAGATTAATTGACCACACAGCTTTTTAGTATATCTTGCGATGTCTCTCTTGTTTTTAATTCCATGACAAGACAGACTTGAAAACCAGACATTGCAGAGAGAAAAAAAAATTATAAATTCTAAAATATCCTTTTTTACATATAAGAAGCAATGCTTACATGTCTAAAAACAGCTTTCCTCTAAGCCATGAGCAGAGTGGACTCAGAAGTGACCCAAGGAAAGTTCCTATAAGACAGGAATAGCAAATAAAAGTATTTTACCAAAAGAAGAAAAGAATAGCAAGAGGTCAGGTGCTTGGGCCCTGGCTTCCCCTTCACACCTTTGCTTCTGGGTGGTATCTTAAAGGCTATGCTAAATAGGGGAAAAGGAAAACCAGAGATATTTGTGCCCCACTCCCAATCTGGGATTTGGAAAGGGATTACCTCCCAGAGTACACATGTGCACATGGGCTATGACAGCTGCACAGAGGCAGACAAAAGAGAATTATATAAAAGAAGATATGCTTGTTGCACTGCTTGCTGTTCATTTTGCTAAATTTTAACCCCAGTTCACAAGTAGGTCAGCTTAGGTTTGCCTGGTTCAGGAGAGCCCCGGAGGCCCAGGCTTAGGCCTTTCCGTAGCCCGGGGGAAGAAAGGTGGAATGACAGTTGTAACTTTGGCTGACGCCCACTTCCTTCTGTCCCTGAGTGACAAGATCCTGCCCAGAATTGGCTGTCCACACCCCATTTGTCAGCAAGTTCTGTCTTTGCAGTTCGCAGAGTAACCCTACTCATTCCCCTTTTGCAGCAGTGTTGTTATAACCACAGGAAGAGAGACCTGGCCACCACCCTCCACCCAGCCAGTTGTTAGTTATTGGACCTGGAGCAGCCTTCTTGGAGCCTGAATTTGTATCATCAGTGACAGTGATGAAATGAAAGTAAAGAGGCAGACTACTTCAGGGCTTACAACATGAAAAGCACTTTACAAAGCATAGACTGTGCCATATCTCCTTTAATTCACACATTGACCATAAGAAAAAACTGTTTCTATTTTTTGTTTTTATTTATTTATTTATTTGACAGAGAGAGAGATCACAAGTAGGCAGAGAGAAGAGGGAAGCAGGCTCCCTGCTGAGCAGAGAGCCTGATGTGGGCCTCGATCCCAGGACCCTGAGATCATGACCTGAGCTGAAGGCAGAGGCTTTAAACCCACTGAGCCACCCAGGCGCCCTCTATTTTTGTTTTACAGAAAAGAAAACCTGCCAAAGTCACACAGCTAATTAGTTGCAGTAGGAATTGAATCTGGGTCTGGCTGACTGCAAAGCCCATGAAGTTAATGGCCCTATAGGAGGACCCCCTGATAGAGCAGAAGCTCTGAGCAGCTCAGACCACAGGGACCCTTATGTGTCATGTGCCTGTTAATCTGTGTGAAAAGTTGATTCTGAATGAGATTAGCACTGATCCCTGTGTGGTCGAGGTCATGTATACAATTTTTAAACAAGTCTCACATTTATTCTAACAAAACTATTCGGATCTGTAACTCTGACTTATCAGTTTCCATTAAGCTCCCTTCTGCCCTTCTGGGGCTGGGGTCATGCCACTGCAAGCTCCCCCTAGATTTGGTGACAGGTGCCTGCTGGTGACCGCCTGGGGCAGCATATCTTAAAGGCAATGACAGCCTGGGCAGGTTCCCAGCTGCTGAAATTAGCCCGCAGGAACCTTGTGGGCAAAGGTATATTTTAGGACAGCAGTACCGAACAGCATCACAGAATGGCAAGTGATCAGAATAGAGCCCCTTCCATGTTTCCTCTAATATCCAAATAGTTCCTGCTCATGTTTGACCCTATTGTCTTGACTCTTTGTACAGAGTGAGAGAATCTATTTATTTGTTAAATCAATAAATATTCATGTACATACAATTGAGGACCTGAATGATAATGATTTTTAGTAAATTTTAATTATAATAAAACAAATTCTCTTCTTCATAGGATTGCACCACATTTTAGACAGCAAGCTTACTTATTGCAGATGATTTCATTATCTGCAAAATTCTTCCATGGGAATAATTTAGAGTTCCTGGTAATAATAATGGCCGATGATAATGCTTCTTAATGAATCACCACAAGTAAAAGTATGACTCAATAGCCCAGTATGGAAAGAACTTTCTGATCTAGATCAGGAATATTCAAGACAGGAAAAAACTTAGATGTTTTATTCTCCACCACCACCTGCCCCGTGGGCATAATTTACAAATCAGGAAGCAGGCTCAGAGACTCTAGATCATTTTCAAGGTCATTCAGGGGGTTTGAGCCACAGTCATGGGTCCTGACTTCCGTGTCACCTCACGGTCTATCCTACAGCTATGGCAGTTACTGTGAACAAGTAACTCACTGCTGCCCATTTCGGGAGGGGAACTTAGAGGTTATTACACAGGTCATATTCATAGAAAGAATTCCAAATATTCATCAAATAGAAAGTTGAGATGTGCCAGAAGTCCAAATCCAGGAAAACTGTATTAACCTTCAACAATGCAGACACTCAGCATCTCATCTCATTTGTACAACAATCCATGGGAGTGACAAAACTGCCCCATTTCCAACAAACAAACAAAAAAACTGCCCCATTTCACAGCTGACAAAATGGGGCCAGAGAGGGCATGAAGTGCCCTAAGTTCACACAATAGCAATGGAATGAGGCTTTATTATTGGACTTTGTGATTCCAGTCCAGGCCTTTTCTACTTCTTCATGGCAACACTTTTTTTGAAGTGTCTATTAGCACACACACACACCCCGCACTACAGGAAGAACTAAGGATCTCCTTGGCTCTATAAATGAGCGCACACTGCGATACGGGCTATTCCCAGTACCCATTTAAGGTAAAGGCACAGCATTGGGCTCATGGCCCTTACCTTGAGGAATTATTCTTCCTTCTGGTTGATGAACTGAAATTATTCAGAAAGATCTTGTGTAAAGTGTGACTGTGGCACAAGGACAATGGTCAGTAGAGTAGTAATAAATTACAAACTCAAGCATCTTCCCTACTGCTCCAGCTTGGACAACTTATTACCACACAGGTAAATCCTCCGGCTAGCTCAGGAAAAACATTAACATCAGCTTTTGCATTTTGCCCATATTGATAGCTGGTCATGTGCTAAATGAGTTTACAATTTAGTATGCAACACTAAAACTTCTAAATCTACTGTCTTCAGCTTATATTTGATCCACCGCCCCCCCGCCCATGCTCAAAGGGTCCACTATTCATTTCTGTGCCAGCTGGGTACATGTAACTCTTCACTAATATCCCCTGCCTCTTACAGATCAGCTTCTTCTTCTTTTTTTCATTTATTGCATCAGCTTGCTCTGTATGCTAGAGACGTTTAAATATTTAAAGTTGTAATTTAGCAAACTACAGAGAAGCCAGAAATAGAAGTTTGGATTTTTAAAAATTTTCCTATACAATAGGGTTAGAAATGCACTAACCCAGAGAGAGAAAAGACTGACTCTCCAGCAAAGGCTCTAGAAGTTGCTGGATACAGTCTTTGTAAGGTGACACTTTGTTAACTGTTGCTTGTACAGACAAAGGGCAGAGAGTACATACTGGCCACTTATCCCTCCTTCAGAGCTTTTCCTGCCAGAGTCAGTGTCCTTTCCTTCCCCTTTCTCTTCCTAACGTCCCATTCCTGGCACACCTGCACTGCAGGACAGCCTAGCCTCACCCCCGTCCATCGGCACAGCTTACCATGACCAGCAATAACCTTACCATCGCTACATCTGTTGTGTCCTTATCATACTTGTCCTTTGTGCCAAGCTGTTTGCTGTTCTCTCCTTCTCAAACCTCTCCTCTTTAGGTCAATAGTGATAATTATTGTTGTCATTAATATTACAAGTTTTCATTACTAGATTGCTTAGAATCTATAAGGTAGTATGTTAAGCACTTTATATGGTTCTGTCCTTGAATAATCATAACTCCATGGGGTCAATATTATTATTCCTATTTTACAGGTAAAGAAATTGAGGCCAAAAAGGTTGATTAATCTGCCCAGAGTGACACAGCTAGTAAACAGCAGAGCCAGACTTTGAACCCCGTCTTCCCTTTCCCTAACTCCGAAGCCCATGTTTGTAAATCTTATCCTATATTGCCTCATAAAGTTTTCAAGACAATGACTATATGGAAACAACAGAATCATTAAAACTACATCTAGATTGCAATGTTAGAACAGGAAATATTTTTAAAAGCTGACACGAAAATGTATCATAAAAGTACCACCAAATAAATTTTAGTCTTTTAGGAACACATTAAAGTAAATAGAAAAGTATTTGATTATCTCCAGGATTCTCCTCCACATCTCGTTTAGAATGGCACTTGGCTTGCAGCTGCGGCCGACTTCAGGAACCCCGCCTCCGGGAGTTCACACAGTTGGACAATCCTTCCCATTAAGTGTGAGCGGGACCTGTGACTGGCTTCTAAGCAACAGAATATAACAAAGGTGATGGGATGTCACTTTGTGACTAGGTTATATTTTTTTAAGACCATCTTGCTAACACACTCATTCTAAAGACTCTGCCTGCTTGCCATGGTAAATAAGTGGCCATGTTGGGAAGTCCATGTGAAAAGAGAGTGAAAGTAGCCACTAAGAACTATGGCACCTTCCAGGCAAGAGCCAACAAGAAGTGGGAGCCCTTAGTCCTACAACCGCAAGGAAAGGCATTCTGCCAAAAGTCCAAGTGAGCTTGGAAGCAGATTCTTTCCTAAATAAGCTTCCAGCTGAGAAGGCAGCCCAGTGACAGCCTGGTTAGACCCTGAGCAGAGGACCCAGCTAGGTCAAGCTCTGACACACAGAAGCTGTGAGACAGTAATTGTGTATTGTTTTAAGCCGCTAAATCTGTGATAATTTGATATGCAATAATAGACACTAATACCCAACCTCATTCATGGCCTCTCCCAAATTTCAACAAAAATTCTTACAAAATCACATACAAAAAACTGTAAAAAAAAATCATAACAACACTGAATACTTGACTGAAAGTCAATCTATTCTCAGAATCTTGAAAGGACTGTGCCATGAAAAAAAACCCTGCTATGTCAATCATTCTATGCATTAAAAGATAGGCAATTGTTATCTATTCCTGCATAATAAACTTCCCAATCTTTAGAAGTTTAAGACATCTGTTAATATTTATTCTCAAAAAGTTAAAGGTAGAATTATCTTTTTTTTTTTTAAAAAAAAGATTTTATTTATTTGACAGAGAGAAACATAGCCAGAGAGGGAACACAGCAGGGGGAGTGAGAGACAGGAAATATTTTTAAAAGCTGACAGCGAAAATGTATCATAAAAGTACCACCAAATAAATTTTAGTCTTTTAGAAATACATTAAAGTAAGTAGAAAAGTATTTGATTATCTCCAGGATTTTCCTCCACATCTTGTTTAGAATGGTACTTCTAAACAGGTTTCTAAGCAGGTTTCCCACTGAGCAGGCAACCAGATGCAGGGCTCGATCCCTGGTCTCTGGGACCATGACCTGAGCCAAAGGCAGTCCGTTAACCACCTGAGCCACCCAGGCACCCCAAAGGTAGAATTACCTTAAGACCCAGCAATTCTACTTAGGTATATACCTGAGAAAACTGAAAATATGTGTTCACACAAGAGCTTGTATACAAATGTCCACAGCGGCATTATTTGTAGTAGCTAAAAGGTAGAAACAACTTAACTGATGGCGTGGATCCTCTGATGATGAATGGATGCACAGAGGAAGGTATGTCCATACAATAGACTATTATTCAGCCATAAAAAGGAAAGAAGTACTGATACATGCTACAACACGATAAAACTTTAAAATACTATTCTAAATTAAAAAAAGACAGACACGAAAGGTCACATAATGTGTGATTCCATTTTATATGGAATGTCCAGAAAGGGCAAATCCAGAAAGACAGAAAACAAATTACTGGTTGTCAGGGGATAAGAGAGAAGAATTAGGAGATACTGGATTTACTTTGGGAGTGATGGAAGTATTCTGGAAAATTTAAAATTTTAAATAAAAACAAACAAAATAAACATTTACTATTTCTAACAGTTTCTGTGGGTCAAGAATTTGGGAGTGAATCGTCTGGGACATTCTGATCTGAGGTCTCTCATAAGTAGTTAAGATGTCAGATGAAGCTACAGTCATCTGTCTGTAGTCATGTAGTCATAGTCATGAAGTCTAGACTAAACTGGACTAGAGATGGAGAAACAGCTTCAAAAGGAGTTCGATCACATGGCTATCATATTGGTGCTAATTGTTGGTGGGAGACCTTGGTTCCTCTCAGTGTGGGTTTCCTCATAGGGCTGCATGAGTGTATTCACAACAGGTAGCTGGCTTTCCCAAAAGAGAAGTGATCGAAAAGATAGCAAGGCAGGAGATGCCGTATCTTTTATTTCCTAGTCTCAAAACCCATGAAAGTACTTTCGCAGAAAGTAAGAGATTTTGTTAGCTTTTAACCACCTTTCTTTCCTTATTAAGAAAGTCAAGGTCTTTACCAACTAGAACACTGAGAATATAACCATCTATTATAGGAATGGTAGATAGATACATAGATAATCAGAATGTTGTTCTCTATCTCCTATTATTCTACTTTTTCTATATTATCAGCAACTATAACTTCCCTTAACCATGTCAGCATAAAGTGGGGGATGGAGGGAGGGGTTTAGGGCAGCAAAATCAGATAACGCCATCAAATAAAGGATAGTAGGTGGAGCTGGAGAAAGATAAATCCTGGGGAAAAGGTAAGCCGGAAATTACAGATTTTCGCAATACCATCTGTTTAGTTACTAGAGAGACTGGCAGTGGGGGTAGAAAGCTATAGTATCTCAGTCCGGACTAGCCACACTAAATGGAAGAGTGTTAGATTCTGCTATCTGAAAACAGAATATAACCGATTTAAGGGGGCAAAGAATG
Organism: Spilogale gracilis; assembly: GCA_004023965.1. Taxonomy (NCBI): domain Eukaryota; kingdom Metazoa; phylum Chordata; class Mammalia; order Carnivora; family Mephitidae; genus Spilogale; species Spilogale gracilis. The sequence continues at coordinate 106,496 of PITA01004239.1, forward strand.
AGATCAAAAGCCATCCACTTACCATTTCTGTTGATAGACATATCTCTTATTCAAATAGAAGTCAGTAGGAAAAAAGCATAAAGCTGATTTTAAAAATGCTGTGGAACAAAGAAAAAGGAATTGTATATTGAGTATAAGAAGAAACCTCTGAATATAATCTAAGATCCAGAAAAAGAAATTCTAGAAATCTGCTTGCTGGTTTAACAGGGTACAAAACATAAGACTTTTATCATAAAAAATTGATCAGAGAAAAGCTTTCATAGAAAAAATATAAGGAGAACAATCTAAGATGGAAGAGAACAGGATGAGATGAACATGAGATGAGTGAGATAAGAAAATATATGAACCCAAATATATAATAACCTTTAAATCTACTTTTGGAGGAAACATTTACACTATGAGAAAAAATGAGGGAAAAGGAATGGAAAAAATAGGGTTTTCAAAAATTATAGTTATAGGCAACAAAGAAAGAGACTTGGACAAAAGAATTATTGATGTTCCTTCTAAAGAAGAACACTTGAGACAGAAGCAGTAATCAAAGACATCTTCGGAACAGTTTTCTGAGTTGAAAAACACTGGAGTATAAAAGTTGGGAAGGAAAGTGTTGACTCCCTCTCTATGCAAGGGAATAAATGACCTCAATCAGACCTCACTGTTAACATGCCAATGGTATTTTTTCTGAGTAATCTCTAGCTACAGAATATTTTCAACAGGATTTACCTGGTCTGTCTAGGTTGCTTATTTTGAATGGAGCTGGAAGGTCCAGATTTAATGAACATAGCTAGAGAATAACGGGTAGTCGTATAAGCATTTTCCTATTCATGTATAGTTGATGGAATATAAATGAGATGGTCCTTCAAAACCAAAATGGCTCTCTTTGTGATTAAGATTTCCATGCACATTGTTCAAAATGCATTGGTTAATCCAAAACCAAAACCCAAGCTCAAATTGTTAAAATAAAAAATAAAGACATTTTCACAAATTTTTTCAAGCTTTTCTTTTCATTTCAGGCTCCTCCAGGAAAAGAAATGTTTGTTTCTACCTGATGTTTGCCTCTATCCTTTGAATTATTAGGAAAATTTGATGTGGAGTAAGATCTATGATTCCTCAGTCTGCTTTGACTTTTGCATTAGTACAAAGTTTGAAAGGGTAAATCATGTTTCAGACAAGACTCATGACAGTAATAATTGTCCCTGACTATGAATCAAGTACTGTGCTATGCATTTTACATCCATGCTTTCATTGAACCTTAACAACAAACCTAAAAATGAAGTCATTATTCCACTTTATGTGGAGGAAACTGAGGCTTAGAGAGAGTTATCTGAGGTCATTTAAAGGTCTCAACTCAAGTAGCAGATTGACATTTAATCTATGTTATTCGATTGCCAAACTTAAGTCCTTCCTGCTTCCTTTTGAAAAAAAAGATACATGCACAAATATATTCTGAAAAAGTTTAGAATTATATGGATAACGAAAAAACCTTACAGGGTCATGTACAGACATGCTGTGCATAAAGGAAGCAGGCTGGCCTCAGGCTTTTCTTTTGCAACACTCGTGCCAGAACACAAGAGTAAGATCTTCAGTTTTTAGGAGCAAAATGCTCCAACCCAGATTTTTTAAATTCACTCAAATGGATGTAAAGATAATCAAAAGACAATCTCATGTTTGTGAGAGACTTAAAGTCTCTACTCACCTTATCCTCTTAAAAAGCAAGAAAGCAAGCAAACAATAACGTTTTTGCTTTTAAATTAAAGGGAAAATAGGAATAATTTTTGCAAAAGAATTGGCAACATTTTTTTTGCAAAAGAATTGGCAACAATGAAAACATTTTGAAATAAATCTGAAGAATTATAAACTTTGTTACAAAATGGAATATAGTTGTCAAACTGTAATCCTGACCAAAAAAAAAAAAAAAAGATTATATAAGAACAATTTAAACTTCAGATTATTTTACTAAAGACTAGAAATGGAGACGAGAAAATGAAATGTTACTTCTTCATTCATAGATAGAAGAAAATCTAAAGATACCATTTCATTTCTTCTTTTGATAATTAGAGAAATATAGGCTAATAATATCTTTGAAAAAGTTGAACTAGTGATCTTCAAAAGCAGAAGATAATTAAAGGAAATAAAATTACATAAGATATAAGAAGATATTATCATTATATATGAGGATAATAAAATTATAAAAGATAGAAGAAGATCAAGTACATACATGTTAATTAAATTATCTATGGCTCAGTTTCCCCATTTATTAGTAGGACTAATAATACCTACCTGAGGTGTTGTAAAAATGAAAATGACTAATGTACATCAAGTGTTAAGAAGGATGTCTGAGGGGCGCCTGGGTGGCTCAGTTGGTTGAGCGACTGCCTTCGGCTCAGGTCATGATCCCGGAGACCCAGGATAGAGCCCTACATCGGGCTCCCTGCTGGGCGGGAAGCCTGCTTCTCCCTCTCTCCATCCCTCTGCTTGTGTTCCCTCTCTGGCTGTGTTTCTCTCTGTCAAATAAATAAAATCTTAAAAAAAAAAAAGAAGGATGTCTGACACATTGTAAGTACTATATAATATTAGTTGTATTATAGTATTGAAAGGAAAAATAAATGTTACTTTTAAAAAGTTAGATAACAGTTTAGGGCAAATTTTTCTTTCCATCTTTCCTTCTACTATAAAAAACTAATTACCTTTGAAAATTATTATTCTATGTATAAATATTAATGTAGTGGCATAAAATTTAAGTTTGAATTTTAGGATCCTTGACCATAATGATTGCAAACCCTCTGATTACTTCTCCACAACTCCTACATTTCCCTTGGTTAGATTTCATTTTTTCTTCTCCAAACTGCACCCTAGGGATTATAGGCACCAAATGTGATCTCATAAACTCCTAGAATTATAAAGTATGCATTAGCAATTCCAACACTTTAGCATTGTGTTAGAATCCAAAAAAATTTGCTATGTCCTAACATCAACATTACCTCAAGGAGGGTCTGAAGAATGTAGCCCAGGGAATTACAGATGCTTGGAGAATCAGTGCTGTGGCAATGATCATGACAGTAGACATTAGTGTATTGTCTACACCTTTCTTTTTCAGGTTAGGTCCACAGAAATAAGGTAGATGAATGTTCAGAAAATTTGAGCACAAATGTATGCACCTACACTCTCAGCTACCCAATAAAAAACCCTTGGATTGAAACAATGAATACTTACAATGTGAACCCAAGCAGATCTTTCCATTCCTGACTGAGTTGCATACTTGGGAGTTTTAGTTTTCAAAGGATGTAAAAGGAGAAATAATGAGAAAGATGTGGGACAAGTTACACAACACTGCCGACCACAGAAAAACAGTCCCCTTGCAAAGATGGGCAAGCACCTGTTTTTCTAATTAAAGTTATCTCAAATTTAGGAGGGCAGAAAAAAGGAATGATCAAAAGCTTTTCCTAATTTCATCACTAGGGGCACATTCATCAGTGTTTCTGTTTGTAAAAATTCTCTTTAGTAGAAATTCACACTAGACCACAGCATACAGGCTTCTCCTTGTTTTCTGGTGTTGTCTTTTTTGTACCTTTTCTTAGGCATTTTATTGGGAAGATTTGGGAGGGCATATCAAGTAATTATTAACAGGGAATCATGGAAACACATTCTTCATTTTAAGCCATTTTTTCCCATCAGGCTAAAATTTTAAATGACACAAACTGCTTCCTCCTCTCTCCCTGCCTGCCTCTCTGCCTACAGGTGATCTCTCTCTCTGTCAAGTAAGTAAATAAAACCTTTAAAAATAAATAAATAAATAAGGTTGCTCTTTGGAATTATACTTCCCTTATGGCTCCAAGCACACGTCTCACCCGAGTTCTAATATCCTAGGATTAGGGAACAAGGCTAGCATCCACATACTCCCCAGACCTTTAATAATTTTATTGATTTTTTTTTTTACATTTCCCCTCAGCTGTCACCTTTCACATTGAATTCCAAGTGTTTCAACCTTATTCTCCTTCATCAACACCCTATTGCCTTTGATCACAAAAGCACATTTTCCCAAGACCCTCATATGTGGGAGTACACACAGAACTAATAATTTGGTGCTCAAAGAGATATTCTAAAATATTGGTTCACACAGTGAAGGAAACCATCCACAAAACAAAAAGACAACCTACTGAATGAGAGAAGATATTTGCAAATGATATATCCTACAAGGGGTTAATATCCAAAATATATAAAGAACTTTATAACTCAACATGCAAAGAACAAATAATCTGATTAAAATGGGCACAGGAACCAAATAGATATTTTTCCAAAGAAGACATACCGATGGCCAACAAACATGGAAAGAAGCTCAACATCACTAATTATCAGAGAAATGCAAATTAATGAGCTATCACCTCACACCTGTCAGAATAGCTAAAATCAAAAACCCCAAAAATAACAAGTGTTGGAAAGGGTATAAAAAAAAAGGAACTTTAACCCTCCTACACTGTTGGTGGGAATGAAAACTGGTGCATCCACTGTAGTAAACATTCCTCAAAAAAATAAAAATAGAATTACCATGTCATTCAATAATCCCTTTAGTGGCTTTTTACCCAAAGGGAAAAAAAACCCACATTAATTCAAAAAGCTACATGTACCACTATGTTTATGGCAGAATTATTTACAAAGGCCAAGATATGGAAGAAACCCAAGTGTCCATCCACACATGAATAAAGAATATATATATAATATATATAATGGAATACTACTGGGTCATAAAAAAGAATGAAATCATGCCATTGGCAACAACATGGATAGACCTAGAGGGTATAAGGCAAAGTAAAATAAGTCAGCTAGAAAAAGAAAATCCCATATGATTTCATTCACATGGAACTTAAGAAACAAAATAAATAAAATAAATAAGAAAACAAAGAGACACAACAAAAAACCCCACAGACTCTCAAATACAGAGAACTGGTGGTTACCAGAGGGGAGATGTGTGGAGGAATGCATGAAATAGATAAAGGGGACCAAGAGAATGTGAACCTGGGGTGCCTGAGTGTCTGGCTCCATCGGTTAAGCATCTGACTCTTGATTTCAGCTTAGGTCATGAATTCAGGGTTGTGAAATCAAGCCCCACATCATGCTCCCACCTTGGCGCAGAATCTGCTTGAGATTTTATCCCCTTCCCTCTCCCTCCTCTTCTGTTCCTCCTCCTGCTTGCATGCTCTCTCCCTCTCTCAAATAAATAAATAAATAAATAAATAAATAAATAAATAAATAAAATCTTTTTAAAAAAGACTATATTTACATTGATGAGCACTGAAATGTATAGAATTATTGAAACATTATAGGACACAACTGAAACTAATATAACTATTTTAATTATACTTGAATTTTAAAAATTAAAAAATAAAAATCAAAGAATAAGTCATGATTGATACAAAACAAGCAAATATGGGTTCAATGTCTGTTTAATGGCTGTCAGGAAGAAGCTTTCTTCTATTAATAGGAGAGAATACCACTTGCTTTTTATTAAAAATGTACACCATCAAAAAATATTGAAGTGTAAGCAGCTGACCAAATATTGTCTAAGTATGCATAGCTTCTCCCTCTTCCTCCTAACAAAAATGGATTCTGGCAGCTGCACAGGCATCCAGACCCTCCTTTGCTCTACTGCACCTGAGAAACAAGCTCATTTGGGGGAGAAAAAACAAATCCAAAGAAACCAGAGACCCTTGGTTATTCTCCCTGATAAAGGGCTCGAGTAGAAAGGGAAGGAAAGACGGGAAAAGGTTGGGGATTAAAATAGGTTGCAGGAGAAAAGAGAGAGGATTCTTCACTTCAGAAGCCACTGAAAAGAAGATGAGGTTCATATATACAATGGAATATTACTCAGCCATCAGGAAGGATGAATACCTACCGTTTGCATCGACATGGATGGAACTGGAGGGGACTATGCTAAGTGAAGGAAGTTAAGCAGAGGAAGATAATTATCATATGGTTTCACTCCTATGTGGAATATAAAGAATAGTGCAGGGGACCACAGAGGAAGGGAGGGGAAATTGAATGAAAAGAAATTAGGGAGAGAGAGAGAGACAGAGAGAGAGAAAAACCATGAGAGATTCTGGACTCCAAGAAACAAAGTGAAGGTTGCAGAAGAGTGGAGGGTGGATGGAGGTGGGGTAGACAGGTGTTGGATATTAAGGATGGCACATGATGTGATGAGCACTGGGTGCTATACCCAACTAATGAATCACTGAACACCACATCAGAAACTAATGGTGTACTATAGATTGGTTAATTGAACTTAATTAAAAAAAAAGTCACTTCCAGATGTGTGTAAGTGCTATGTGTACGCCTGGGTCTATGAGAAGGGGATGAGATCGGAGAACATTCTCTCCCAGAACACTTACTATTTATTAAGGATATTCTGCCATTTGGGCATTTTGTCAAAAGGCACAGAAGATATGAAACACTTCCAATGATATTTTCCTGTTCCAATCCTGTGATGTACTTTTTCATTCAATAACACCACAGGATGATATGTAGGCTACAAAGATAAGGCACTTATTAGATAGACTGACCATAAAAAAGAAAACCAATTCCGTGTCTTGGAATTGCCCCCATTTCACTGTTTTTCCATCCCTGATGATTAGACAACCATTTGCCTCTTGACCTTCACCAGTAACAGCAATAAATGATAACATGCAACATAGATGCAGTTCAAAATATCTTTAAAAACTTGTTTTTCCAGATTTTTTGATAGTAAAACATTTCCTAAGTTTTTTTTCTTGTTTTCTTCATAGATTTTCTTTTTTTTTTTTTTGAAGTTTTTGAACAAGACAACTTCTTGAGAGGCATATTTAAATTTTACATATTTACATGACAGCTTACAGTTTAGATAATAAAATAAATTACCCACTCCAGATAAATAGTACCATGTCATGTGTCATGGGTTGTGTCTCCCACAAAAAGATATGGTGAAGCTCTACCCTGTAGGACCTCAGAATGTGACCTTGTATGGAAACTGAGTCTTTTAAAAAGTAATGAATTTAAAATAGGTCATTAGAGTGAGCACTACTCCAATAACTGGTGTCCTTATAAAAAATGGGAAGTTTGGACACAGAGATAAACATGCACTAGGGAGGACAATGTGCAGAGATATAAGGAAAATGCCACGTGACAGCAATGGACTGGAGTTCTGCAGGTAAACCGAGGGACTACCAGAAGCTGGAAGAGATAAAGGAGAATCCTTATGCTACAGGTTTTAGAGGGAGTATGGCCCTGCCAAAACCTTAATTTCAGACTTGTAGCCTCCAGAACAGTGAGACAATAAATTTCCATTGTTCTAAACCACTCAATTTGTGGTACTTTGTCACAGCAGCCCCAGCAAACTAACACATCCTGTATTAAACAGTCTCAGCATTTTGGCTATCGTTACTGTCATGGGGGGGCTACAGGCTGGATGTTCTCAGGATTGCTGTGGTCTCTCACTGCGCCAGGTAATTTGCAATCACTCCTTGGGAAAGTACTTGATAGGCAAGTGTCTTGCTTAGGAGGAATTTTTGTTTCCTCTCTTCTCTTTTCCTTCCTTTTCTTCCCTTCCTCCCTTCCTCCCTTCATCCTTTCCTCCCTCCCTCTGTCCCTCCCTTCCTTCCTTTCCTCTTTTTTAAATTTCAACTTGATTATGTTGTCTCTCTCAGCAAGATTGGGTCAGTTTGCATTTTTCTAGTATTTAAGGAGTTGCTCATGGAAATCTGAGTTAATGAGAACCATATCCTCAATGTACTCTAAATTAATTTTAGAGATTCAGCTTGATGTTCAGGTCAGCCTCCTGACTCATTGTCATTCACTTAATATGGCTTGGTTCACCCCCTCCCCTTGTCTCAATTCTGGGGCAGGGCTCAGGAAGAGAATGAAATCGTCCCTTCTTGCAGTGCTAGTTTTTTCTTAAATCGAAATTTTAATCATTTATTTATGCCCCAGCAAAATGCTCCTGGCTTCACTATAGCTGCATCATGATGGCTAAGTCAGAATACTTTAACAAAATATGATACCTGCCCCAAACTAGCAATCCGAGAGCAAGTTAGCAACACTCGTATCCAGATACACTGAGAGTGATCCAGGTTCCACCTCAATGATATCCACGGCCTGAAGGCTGTGGAGGAAGACAGCATATATTATATGCCCTAAGGGACCTTTCCCTACCCTCACACAGTACCTCCCCGAGTCCTCAAACTCACTCCAATCATGGGATCTGAAGGGAGACTTTAGGTTGGGCTAGAATTCCAGAAACAAAAGTCATAGAGATCAAGACACAGGAAATGTGTCATTCCAACTGCATTTCACCCTGGTGCTGCAGATGGTCATTACAGAATTGTTATAAGGCAATAAATGATTAAGCATCAGATGGATTATATCCATCTGCACTCAGCCATTTGGGTAACAACTTCAGTCTTGACCATAGTTTCCTACTATGTGCATTTTTATTTAAATAGCTTTGGTATAAATTGAGTGCAATGTTTCCCTAGCTCTTCTCCCCATACAGGCCCCCTACAATATGACTTTGTAGATCCTCCCACTTAGAGAGAGAAGAAGCCTTGTGACTTGCTTAAACCGTTATAATGCAGCAGAAGTGATGGTGTAGCAGTTTCATGGGGCCTCAAGAGGCTTTGCACACTTCTGCCATATCTCTTGGACCCCTTTCTCTGCCATAGGAAAAGCCTGGCAAGCCTAATAATAAGGGATGGTGAACTATGAAGAAGAAAGAAGGGGCTCCAGCTGACAGCTAGCCAACCCCCTTAAACTTAACCACTTAGCAAACCTGCAGTTGACCACAGACATATGGAGCCCAACTGAAACCAAGAGACCTGCCCAAATGAATCCAGCCCAAATGGCCAAGCCAGAGAATCATTGGCTCAACAGTCATTCTTCTTTTAAGCCATTAAGTTTTGGAGTAGTTTGTCTGACTGCAATAACAAATTACAGCTATAACAAAAACATCCTTCCCTTAATGATAAAAAAAAATTGTCAGTGTGATATGTGTTTTAAAAAATAATGGTGAAATCCTGAGTCTGATATGCTACTAATATATTTTCTAATATGCAATTAAATGAATATGTTAAGTTATTAAGTTCTCTCACAAATGTTAAAGAAGTTGGGAAAAAGAAGATACTATTCCAAGCAAGGCAGATGGTCAAGAGGAGACTTAGAGAGGAAAGGAAATTTAGCTACATCTAGAAGAACATGTAGGCTGTGACTGCATAGAGATCAGCCAGGACCAAAAAAAAAAAAATTGGATTAGGGAAGAAAAGGATAGTCTACAAATATACAGTATATTTGTGGGACAGTGAATAATTCAGCTTGGCTAAGACATTGTTTTGTGAAGTTCTAAATCTGGAAAGAGAAATTGCTTTTGAGAAAAACTTAATGGAATCTAATCTTTACAGTTGAAAAGCCAAAAAAAAAAAAAAATCACCATCTGTTCTTTTTTAAGCCAAGACCAATGGATTTCAACACATTCTAACCTCACTTTTAACCTAAAGGAGATGATTCTTAAGGATGACAAATCTCTTTTAAAGCCCTCTTTCATGGTAAGGAACAGAGAATGACTTGCCATTCCTACTATAGATGATGTGGACCCAGGATGAGGCGGATTCTAGAACTGGTAGTAAGGTAAACAGAAAATGCAAGTGACCAAAAGTTAGGGCACCAGCTGATGCTCTTATTCAGCAACTAATGAGCTGTGTTACTTTGAGCAATGACATGTCTCTGGATCTCAGCCTCTTTGTTCATCAAATGCATAAGGTTAGACCAGATGATCTCTAAGATCCCTTCCAGCTCTAAAATTCTGTCATTCTCTGTCAGAGGTTTAGCAAGACAAGCAGTCCTCAAGAGATGGTCAAATTAAGGGCTGATTCTGCCTATGTGGCGGGAAGTGCTTCTGAGTTCTCAAGGACAGAACATAATCTGGTCCTGGTTTATCAAACCCCAAGAGATGCTCAGTGTTTAACATCTCCACGTAACTCAGGATTGTGTGTGTGTGTGTGTGTGTGTGTGTGTTGAAGTGAGGGTGAATAATGATAAAGTTAGGGTCTTATGACTATATTATATTCAGTCAGTCTGAAAGATCGTTATGTTTCTAAGAAGCACTTAGGATATTGCTGGAGATTGAGTCACACTTCGCCTGCAAACACTGTGGTCAGGGTCAGCAAAACATCTTTACAGGGAGCTCTTGGTGATCTTGTCTCTGCAATTCAGAATAGCATTTTGTCACAGCACTCAAAACAAAGCCCAGTGTAACTGGAATGAATGATAAATAGGAAAGGAGGAGAAGAGAAAGCCTTAAAATTACCACGTATTCAGTATCCATTCATTTACTGTAAACCTTTCTAGAGTCCAGGCACTGTTGTAGGCACCGGGTACACAGCAAGGAACAAGACCCACAAAAATCCCTGCCCTTATGGATCATAAAATCTGTTTCCAAATATTCCTTCTGAGATACCAGGACATGTGTATTAAACACACATCTATTTCTGTTCTGTCTGTTGTTTGCTTGTTTGCTATCTTTTGCTTTCTTTGGGACAGTAAAGAATTGGCAGGCTTGGGGGTAATTTTCTGGTGGGGATGACTGGGAACCTGAGAACATCTGAAGGATACTTACTGGGTTCTAAAACCTTGACTTACTGCATTTGTGCATTCGATCACCAACAGAGATATAGAGAACCAGATACAGAGAACCAACTATACAAAAGCTAGGCTCTGCCACTTACAGAAAAAGTAAATAAATCAAATTCCCTGCTCCAAAGATATTCACGATTCAGTTTTCCCAAGTGAGAAAGAGAGACATGAAAACACATAATTACAGTTATCTATTATCTATCTACAAGAGGGTGCACAAAGAACAGACTGCAAATCTGGAAGTAGTTAACTCTGCTGGGGGAAACTTCGAGGACCTCTTCCCAGAAGAGGTTTCGTAACCTGGGTTTTGAAGACCGAGTAGAAGTTTTGTGGTGGGCTGGGAAGAAAGCAGGTACACAGGAAGGACATGTGCATTACGTCTGGAAAGTGGTGATGGTTCCGTGTGGCTGGAACAGTGATTCTGCACCTTCTTGTGCATGAAGCTCACCAGGAAAGCTTTTCCAACTGCAGATACCTTGACTCTTCCACTAGATTGATTAACTCAGAATATTTATGGGTAGAGTACAAGCCATCACAAAATTTTAAAATTTAAATTTTAAAGCTCTTCAGGCTCTAAACTATAGCCAAGGTAGAGAATTAGGCCAGAATAGCAATTTTCAAATTTTAATAAAAATTAAAAGAGGTTGGGGAGCCTGGGTGGCTCAGTTGGTTAAGCGACTGCCTTCGGCTCAGGTCATGATCCCGGAGACCTGGGATCGAGCCCCACATCGGGCTCCCTGCTCAGCAGGAAGCCTGCTTCTCCCTCTCTCACTCCACCTGCTTGTGTTCCCTCTCTGGCTGTGTTTCTCTCTGTCAAATAAATAAAATCTTAAAAAAAAAATTAAAAGAGGTTGTCATTCCCCTTTGACTTAACTTCTCCTGGGGCCATGTGGTCCTGGGTCTTCCCCCCTTGGCATTAAGCACTGCCTTCCAGCACCACTTGCATTCTCAAGTCACCCCCAACTCCCACCCCAAGCAGGGTGCGGTACCCTGGTCCTGGTTTGTCCAGAGGAGACACTAGACAGACAGAGCTGAGAGTCAGAGACTCGGAGTCTGACTCGCAGTGACTTGCTAGGTGACCAAAGGCAACTCATCTACCTCTGTAGGCTTCAGTTGTCTCATTTATTTAACCCAGTCTCGGGAATTGGATTAAACAATCATTAAAGAAACCCAATAAAAAACTCTATAATTGCATTGAAAGCATTTGTTGAACATGATTACTTTATTGAAAATATGTTGTGCAATCTTAAGCCTTTTTTTTCCTGGATATAGAAGTTCTTCTTCTTTTTTTTTTTTTGGAACAGAACCTGTCTTTATAAGCTCAATATCAACGTGTAGAAAGATAAGGCTTTTGAAATATTAACTAATGTTTTGCCCCTCTGCCATTCTCTCTTATTTCAGTAGATAGTCCTGTGCTTACTGCCTCAGGGAGAGTTATGACATATTTGAAAGCAGAAAAATAGGTATCTTCCCTGCTTTGGTTTTCATAAGTCTAAGCCTTTAGGGTAGAGGCTACAAAATGGTGGCCTAGGGGCAAAACTGGGCCATGGAAAGTTTTGTCTGATCAGCAGTGACTATTTTTCCAAAATGAATTAATTTCCAACATTTAAAATCAGAAAGATTTGCATAAAGTGAAAATTTCCAGTTTCTCCTTGAAAAACAAATTGGAAGACTTGGTAACTTTGGAACTCAAAGACAACTCCAAAGCATCCTCTTTCCTAGATCAAAGCATCCTGTGAAGAAGCAACGCCACAGAGCCTTAGCTCGGATGGGCAGAGCCACATGCAGCCCCAAGGGCTCATCATGAAGATAGTGAGGAGGTCTGCCAGGGCCAGGACCAGAAGCTAGAACGTTCAGTGGTGACACGTGTGGGTCCACAGCCAAGCACTCAATGGGATCAAGGATGGATCTCAGCCCATGACTTTGTACGCGAATGACATAAAAGACAGGCACCCCCGATTACGCCCATCTCAGCCCTAGGTAGGCACCTTCACTCAGGTGAGTGCTCCAGAATTGCTACACAATGCCCTGGGACAGAGAGAGAGAGAAGATCCCAAACACAGAGATTAAGTCTCGGCCTTATGACAGGAATGGGGGCTCAAAATAGAAATTAATTTGAATTCTAGAAAAGTAAAAGGAATGAATATTTTCGGCATGCCTCAGTTTGGGACTTAGATATGTATCTATAACAAAAGACAGTAAGACAGTAGGATATTACTTATATATTTGTTTTCTATGTGCACACAGCCTTTAAAAAATGACATCAGGTGTGGAGGAGAACACCGGTAAAAGCAAACAACAATTGTGGCTGAATCTTCTTTTCCTGAGTGAGACAAAGAATTGGTTCATTTCAAAAAATTTGGAGATAGATTTGATCTGGACACTGGTGGTTCGTGACATGATTGTATCATGGACTCCTTTGAGTAGCTTTATAACACATAGAGAACTTTGTTCCTAAAACAATACATAGACACCAAATTGTGTGTATAATTCCAGAGGCTTCAGAACTCATCTGCCTTTGGAAGCCCATCTGTGGACCTCAGGAAACAAAACCTTCCCCAGGCAGGCTGCCTATGCCTACCACTCTCTCTGTCCCCATTTTCTTCTAGGGAGTTTCAGTGGATAAAAGAAAATCCTCAGCCTATTTGGAATACAAAGAAAAGTGCCTCCCACAGTCTGTCACCCTGGCACCCTTGCCATCTGCAGCCATTTAAAGCGCTTGCCCATTCCCAGCCCCCGCGGAGCCGTCCTGCGCAGGCCTCTTCCTGGAGGTCAGGTGTGTTCTGAGCTCTGCCCTGAGTGCTCTCCTTGGGACTGCCTGACACCAACACATGTTATAAATAGAAGGGGATGAGGCCCTGAGCGCTCACCTCACTTCTGGCAGGAGACACTTAGATTTGCTGCCTGTCAGGAAATTCACTCTGAACACAAAAGCATCCTGGGCAAGAGATGCCCAACCAGAAAGGATGCAGCAGCATGTGGCCAAAGGCGAGGCAGAAGGCACACTGTGCCAGCTGGAAGGCATAGCACACTGTTCGGTTGACTCAGTGATGCAGGTGTCCAACCAGTCACCAACACCACACTGATAGAGCCTCCTTTGTGTGGACAAATGTTTTGACTTGATGGTACCATGGAGAAAAATAATAGAAGCAAGTGACATCAGTCAGGTCATGAAGGACCCCCTCACCCATCACACACACAGTGACCAACATTGTGCCTCAGAGCCTGGGCCAGGCACTCCAGAATCCCGGATGCACCCACATCCCTGCCCTCCAGGGGCTCATCCACCCTGCGAGAGGGTGGGGCCAGGCAACACCCACGCCCTGTACTGGTTCCACTGACCTGCCGGGAGGCCTCCAGCAAGCTGCTTCCCCCGCAAGAGCCTCAGTTTCCTTATTTGCAACTTGAGGGTGTTGGGCATGATGATCTGGAAGGTTCTCTTCCAGGCTGTAAAAATTCTCTGATTCCTTTTGGCGTATATAAAAGCTTTTGCGGGAAATTTTATTGCTCCCTTTGAGCCACTAGATGGCAACTGTACTTAGCTGCAGAGAAATGCTGACTTAGAAGGATCACTGTTGAAAGAAAGAAAGAAAAAGAATGAAGAAGGAAAGAAAGAAAGAAAGAAAGAAAGAAAGAAAGAAAGAAAGAAAGAAAGAAAGAGGAGAAAAAGGAAAGAGAGAGGGAGGGAGGGAGAAGGGAAAGAGAGAGAGAGAGAGAGAGAGAGACAGAGAGAGAGAGACAGAGAGACAGAGACAGAGAGAAAGGAAGAAAGACCAAAAAACAAAAATGGGTTACTTAAGGGAGTTAAATAGATGAAATCAAAATGCAAAACAGATAATACTATTAATACTAGCTAATATGGAATGCCTGGGTGGCTCAGTGTGTAAACGTCTGCCTTAAGCTCAGGTCATGATCCTGGGGTCCTGGGATCCAGGCCTATCAGGCTCCCTGCTCAACAGGGAGCCTGCTTCTCCCTCTCCCTCTTGCCTGCCACTCTGCCTACTTGTGCTCTCTCTCTATCTCTGTGTCAAGTAAATACACAAAGCCTTTAAAAAAGAAATGTTAAAAAATACTATTATTACTAGGTAACACACTGTATAATAAAATACACTTAAGCAGTTAACAAACCAATGTACCTAACTCGTATGTGCTGATTCAGCAGACACGAGTCTCATGGCTAGGTTTGGGAGCAGGCAGCAGAGTTCTGTGCACTGATGTCAAGAGACCTACTTCCAGTCCCAGCTGTTCCTCTAGAAAGCTATTGGACTTTGGTGAATCACCCATCCTCCCTCTGTCTCAGTTTCTGCAACTTTAAAAAGAGAAGGATCTCAGCCATACTCTCTAAATTAGTGCTAGCTCTAGCATGCTATGATTCTCCAAATAAGTTTGCTAAATGCCACTTAAGATTTCAAGCACTAAATATGGATGAGAAATCCCAATACCGTTGACCTCTAGGACAAGAGAAAAGAGCCTTGTGTCACACACACACACACACACACACACACGCACATATTCAATACAACATGCTGCCACCATCATTTGAGGGCAGCTTGCGGAGTATCTGCCCTTGGCCAAAGTAGTCATTGCCAAATTCAGGTAAATAGCCTTTAAACGTGAAATTTGCTTCTGCTGGAGGGAGTGTGCAACAGATCCAGCTTATCTGGCAAACAAATTATCTCACCCCTGAGCAGGCAGCTTCCAGAGGAAGTTCCACCGGAAAGCCTGGAGGCTTCTTTCCCAGGCCAGCACCATTTTTTTCTGTCCTTTGTCACTCCACAGGGCTTCATTTCCTCCCATTCTCCTTCCTCTGGATGCATCAAACTTCACTCTGGTGGGGGTGGGGTGTGTGGGGGGCGAAATACTCATGGCTCTCAAGAACAGAAAGCAATCCCTTGCTAGTGCCATAGCCACAGATGAGCGCCCCATCTAAAGCCATTTCTCAAAGTATGGTCTATTGGCTATGCGTACCAGAATCGGTTATGCTAAAAATGCACGTTCCAGGGGCGCCTGGCTAGCTCAGTCAGTGCAGTGTGCGACTCTTGATCTTGGGATTGATTGTGTTTGAGTCCCATGGTGGGTGTAGACATTGCTTAAAAATAAAATCCTTTTAAAGAATGCACATTCAAATCCCACCTGGATCTGCTGAGGCAGGATCTCTATGGGAACGCCTGGAATATGCATTTTCACGACATCCAGATGAGACTGAAGCTTGAGCCCCACTGTCTCACAACAAAACCCCTCATCTAGGTCAAGGTTACTTGAGGTACAGGCAACTTCGTGGATTCTAGGCACTGAGACCGGAATAAGGGCTCACAGAGCATGATTTGAGAAGGCGTACGTGGTATTTGTTGAAACGGGAAAAATGTCAGAGAGAGGTTTGCAGTAGGTCATGTGGGGCTCCGCTGACTGGCAGTGCTTTTGTAGAAAGCAGGCCTGCTCTTTCTCTTCAAAGGTGGAGAAATTTACATTTTCCTTCCCAAATTCATCAGAACCAAGGGCAGCAATTCACCCTAATTAGCCATCTCACAAGAGATCGGTAAATAAACTGAATGTTATTTCATTAATTACAAGGAAAGGCAGAACAGCTAAGCAAACTGGAAAATTCACATCAGCATGCCAGAGAGTTGTTCTTTTTTAGGAAAGTCTACATAGGAAGGCAAATTATCATTAGCAGGTGTTTTGATGAGTGTGGAAATTAGATAATGTTAATGTCATGAGATGTGGTGACCAGAGACACAATCTTCACCAAAGGAAGGGACAGAAGAACAGAACTGCCTGACATTTAACTAAGCACGTGCTATGGACAAGACAATGTCCCTATTTTTAATCTTGTAGGAATATACTTGGCAAACAAACAAGTCTCTTCGTTAGCTGGTCTGAGCACCTTGTGTGTGACGAGCTAATGATAAATCCTTGCTCTTTTGGGGGGGGAATACTATTTTTTTCCCCCAGACCCTGGTGACCATCACATGTGTCAACTCTGTTATTATTCTGTTTAGTTAAGAAAACTTAACAGGGGGGCACCTGGGTGGCTCAGTTGGTTAGGCGACTGCCTTTGGCCCAGGTCATGATCCCGGAGACCAGGGATCGAGTCCCACATCGGGCTCCCTGCTCAGCGGGAAGCCTGCTTCTCCCTCTCTCACTCCCCCTGCTTGTGTTCCCCCTCTGGCTGTGTTTCTCTCTGTCAAATAAGTAAATAAAATCTTAAAAAAACAAAAAACTTAACAGGATTCTTGAGAGGCACCTTAGTCCTACTCACGAATAACATGTCTTAGGGCAACTTCCTCTGCAAACAGGATTCTAATTCATTACCCATAATTTTGTTTGTATTTTTAACCTAATCTGCAAACTTACTAACCACATATTTTAGCAAAATGAGGTATAATAAGTGAAATATTTGTGTTCCTACTGAACCATGTTCAAATTATGCACACTTGATTCTTATCATCTCTTCTAATTCATAGCTGAAGCGGACTTAAATGGAATGGAGGCAACCGTAGCTTATTTACATGCAAGTTCATCTGACCTTTCTAACCCTAATGGAGTCTCAGACTCAGCTTCCAGTCCAGGCCACAGTGGTGTGCACAGCCTCTCTCACATTCCGTGGGTCCACTTTGTTCCCATTAGTCACTTCTCATGTCAGGTCTACTGATGTGATCTGTCTTCTGAGGTTTATAGGTTACATTTTTCCTACAATCAACTTAAATTTACAGGAAGCACAAAGCCAGAGAAAGCACATGTATTGAAGGCTTGCTTATGCTTGTAACAGCTGCTGGGACTGCTGAAATAGAAAACACTGGCTTCTTTCCCAAGATCTTATATTTAAACTAAAAATATAATATCATTGTACATATAAAATAGTCAAACCTTTAAAGAAATTATACTCTTTTTTTTAAAGATTTTTTATTTATTTGACAGAGAGAAACACAGCCAAAGAGGGAACACAAGCAGGGGGAGTGAGAGAGGGAGAAGTAGGCCTCCATACTGAGCAGGGAGCCCGATGCGGGGCTGGATCCCGGGTCTCCGGGATCATGACCTGAGCTGAAGACAGTCGCTTAACCAACTGAGCCACCCAGGCACCCCATAAATTATAGTCTTAAGACCTGGTTCACATTTTCCTATTTCAATGAAAAAATGGGATTGTCACGTAGAAGAGAACCCAAGGCATAGATAATATAAGATAAATAATTTACTAGACATTTGTATTTTCATTTGTAATGTACTTTTAAATTTTTTTCGATGTGGAAATAGAAGCAAAGTGTTCTGGAAAACACCTTTTAGTGAAAGAATTCTCTCACCATGCTATCTTGTCTTCCCAAATCTTTCCAGCCTTACTCCGATCCTGCTTATTCTCTGATTTTCGTAAGATCTTCAGCAACATCTTCATTTTATCTCAGCCTTTCACTTTGCATCAATCCTGTCCTGCTTCATCCTTCCTTCTCCTGCCCAGATCCCATGGCCCATCACTTACTACTCTGTATCCAGATAACCCAACTTCTTCATCCTTTTGCTCTGCTATTACTTCTGTTTTTTAATCCCCACTCCTTAACCTGTCTTAACCCAAATATAATTATCTTCTCCAGCTCAGCACACTGGTAGTCAAGCATTAAAGAAATACACATTTCTGGGTGGATTGGTGCTACCATAAGCTTAGGATATTCAGTCTCCTCTGGGTCACCAGAGCTTCTATCCAATGTTGTCTGTTTCCCTAGTTAGTGATCTTTGACTATTCTCCACAGTAAGTCCAAACTTGTGCCACTTTTTAAATGCTCCCTAGCCCACCTCAAGTATCCCCACTTTCTCTAATGAGATTGAGATGACCAGGATGACCACCTCCATTCATGAGTTTATCTGCACCCATATCCTTCCTTCCCTAGTGAGTTGGAGGATGTATGCCTCAACGCCAGTGTCACCACAGAGCTCTTGAATTTACTCTTCCCCATTTCCATCCAAGAAGTGGTTCTATCAATGATTCATTTGTTCTTTTTCTTCAACTTCTCCTTCCTCTGGTTTCATCTCATCATCACTTAATCATGTTCAAATCTCTTCTAAAAAACAACAAATAAAACTCCCACCATCTTGCATGCCTTCTGTGGCATTCAGCTTCATCCCCATTTAATTTTCTCACTTCATTGTTACCCATCCAATCCTGCATCATATATGACGTGGCTTCTGCCCCACGAATCCACAGAAACTGCTTATCCTAAAGTCACCAGTGCCTTCCTCATTGCTAAAGCCAGTGAGCAGCTGGTTCTTTCATACTTTATTTCTCTGAGATATTTGGCATCACTATCTGCTTCCCGCTTTGGAATTCTCTTCTCTAATTTCCTATAGGTATGTAGGTTGAAGGTATTCTGATGACTCTCAAATAATAGCTCCAGCTCAACCCTGTGCTTGGAGGTCCAGACCCTCATACTGAACCACACACTAAATGCTTCAGCTGGAACATATCCAGATGGAACATATCCAAAATAGGTCTCATTTATTTCTCCCCAAAGCTCTTCCTTCTGTGTGCCCCAACTGCCAAGTCAGGATCCTGGGAGTCATTCTTAACTCTCCCTATCTCCCAACAACCATCCTTATAGCCAATGGTTGTGAAAGAAGTTCTTTCTATTCTACTTCCTAAAAAGAAGGCCTCATTTATGACCTACTTATTAAAAGAATCAACTGACTGTTCCCCTGCTTCCCATCTCACCCTAGATAAGTCTTATGTGGAAATTAGAATTATCTGTTCTTAATCTATAACTTGTATTCACTGCATGAAAACATTGGACTTGGGAAGAGTGAACCCAGCTGCAGTGAAGGGTGCCAAGTGTCAAGCTGATTTCTTTTTTCAATATTTATATTGAACAACTGAGTTTTTTTTCAAACTATAATCATCTTGAATTATGTATCTTTGAGCTGCTTTAAGCAGCAAAGTAAAAGAAATAAATGTGTAAATGTTCAGGAGAAGATTGGGCCATGAAAATCAGCAAAGTGAAATCATTTGGTGGGACTATGCCAGGTTTTTGTAATAAGAATAAATCTCATCCGTTCCCTCTGAAATGGAGGGACTTGAGGTACTAAACCACAGAGTTCCATTTTTGTGCTCCAAGTGAGATATGGCGATAAACCAGAGGACAACAATGT